>APFE031526898.1:39897-69046 GCA_000404065.3 Pinus taeda | reverse complement strand
ATACTAATCTACAGTAAGTCTTGGAAGGATCATGTTGAACATGTTGACAGGGTGCTACAACTATTGGAGGAAAAACAATTATATGCAAAAAGATCCAAATGTTTCTCTGGAGTACAAGAGGTGGAATATCTGGGTCATATTGTATCTCATGAAGGAGTTAAGGTAGACCCTAGCAAAATTAAAGCCATTAAGGAATGGAAATCCCCACATCCATAAAGCATTTGCGAGGATTATTTCTCGGGTTGATGGGATATTATCGCAAATTTGTTAATGTTGACACCTAATCCTTTTGATTGGGTGAATTTATGTAAATAGATAAATTAGAAATATGAACAGTCATCAGGAGATGAACTAAACAGTCTCTCCCTCATGTATATAATGAAGACCTACCTGATGGAATAAAACACACGAATCATTTTTGCCTAATGGAGTTACTGTGTGGCCTGACATGGTATCAGAGCCAGCTCCTTTTTTAGCTCTTATGTCCCTTGTAACTCCCTTATCTGCTCTCCATATACCTGCGCTACTCCTCCATACAATTACACTACATGCGCCATTTGTCTGCCATATTCCATATATTCAGGCCTGACATAGTGGGCAGGTCTAAACGCTGCACTATCTACGTTCTCTAGCTCTCTGGACTGTCCACAAACGTTTTCTGCCATAACGTTTTCTGCCATACTTATTCACTGAAAACCATCTCCTTCGCCATTATTGTGAGTCCATGCAGTCCATTTGAGGAACGCTGGTGCGGTGAACATGGAACATGAGCGACCGAGGCCTTGACATGCGAAGTTAGAAGTCTTGAATTCACTCAGCCAAGGTTCTAACTATACATAAAAATGTTGTTTCTTGGGTAATCTTTACACATTTGAATAAATGCTCAATATATACATTGTTTCAATATATACACTGTTCGATTATAAGGGTCTGTAACCCTTGTGTTTAGAACTCAATCAAGGTAGATGAATTAACACTGCACCGAGAGGTTTTAAGGCCCAATTTTCATGGTAACTGTCTAGTCAATTTAACGTCTTAAATTTCTCTACATAAATTATCAATCCAGTTATTGTAAACTGATGAAGTGTGGTGCACCATATGTGCTTAGTTAACCTTTTTCTTGCTTCGTTGTTTTATAGATTTTATTTTGTTTTGGGGTTTTGTTTTTGTTGGTTTCCTAAGTATCTAATGCAAATGGAAATCCTAATCAAATTTTTCAAAAAGGTTTTCAAACTTGCAATGATGAAATCAATTACTAAGAGAAAATAAAAATGTACCTAAATTCCAATTAAACCAAACAGTGAGCTAGTGACTATGAAACCCAATATCCTTACTGCTATATAAAAAGAAAACTCAACTTAAAGCAATTCAAAAATTGTAAGCAAAGTAAACTAAATCATATTACATCAACTCATATTCTGACCCCTCACCATTCAACTCGCTCTGGCTATAGGAGGTAACCATAAAAAAATTGAGTAATCAGATATCTAAATTGCATAAAATGAAACTAAGATCAAACTACAAATTCATACTTCAATCCCTCACCATTCGACTCACTCTAGCTATAGGAGGTAACTGAAAATGACATGAGTAATCTAATCACTAACTTGCAGAAAAATAAACTAATATCAAACTACGCATTCATACTTCAATCCCTCACCATTCGACTCGCTTTGGCTATAGGAGGTAACTTAAAATGACATGAGTTGTCTAATATCTATCTTGCAAAAAAGTAAATGAACAAAACAAAACTGAAAGAAATAAACAGTGTTGGAATTAGAACTAAGAAAATAAATCCGTAGAAGGACAAGATAATTCCATCATGTCATTAGTCATTAAAAAGCTATGTGAATTACTAATATACAATCAACCGGTTGAACACACTTGTATGAATTAAAAATCTAATCTATCAAACTTGAAAGCAATCAAATGACATAATGAAATCAAAGCAAAATTACAAAATGAAATCTACTCTACCTTACATTCTAATATGCTCCATGACATCTACTTCACATCTCCTTCCATGTTGAGAACATCGAAGCTTTATTCAAATTCTTCAAAATTACAAAGTACAACAAAGCTCTCTAAAGCTTTCCAAAGCCATCTCACAAGCTAACAAGCTTAAGAATTAACAAGCTAAGACTTCAGAACTCTAAGCTCTAAGCTAACAAGCTGAGACTAACAAATGAAGGAGATATATCTCCTATTTATACAAAAATATGAGAAGCCATCTCATTAATGAGAGTCCATGAATCTCTCCCTCTACCTCTAGAGTCCTAATCCAAATAGGAACTGATAAGACACATGTATTCTTAGAGCTACAATACAATTAGGAGATGTGCACATATCCTCATGATCCCATGATTCTTTCCACTCAAATCCGAATTTGGCCTTAGACTGCCACATAAGGGTCTTCTAGAAGCCTCCTTTCAACCTACACATGTCAACAATCTCAACCCATTTGTTAGGTATAAGCTATGCACATTATTTCCTAATTTTTAACCACAAATTCACTTAAAAGGCTTAGAATTAATAAAGATTGGAAAAACATAAATGTGGCCCAATGATAATGAAAGTGGGATGAATGTGGTGAGATAGTAGTGAAATCGAGGTGATATAATGGACATAATAGTGAAAGTGTAATGGAAATGAATGACATTTTCAAGACTCAACATACCCCCCAACTGAAGCTATTGCATGTCCTCATGCAATATATATTACATTAACTCTTTTGATCCTTGAGCTTTGGCTTAACTTTGCATGATATCATCTGATAACTTTATATTTTTGCAAAGTGTTTTACTTGAATTGCAACATGGTTGGTTCTTGTGTTACAACCATTTTTTTTTTGTTGTCTTCTATTTTGATCTTTGAACTTTGCATAATGATATTTGATTATTGTTGCAAAGTATATCTTTATTGGATTGCATGATGGTTGGTTCTTGTGTGACAACCATGCTTTTGTTTGTATCCAATTTATCCTTTAAGCACTTTTTTTTTTTGAAAAGCCATTGTATGCTCATAATAACAATGTAATAGTTAATATCTGTTGGAAGTATGTGAGCTCCTGAATATGATATGGACATGGCAAGATATGAAAATGAATGTATTCCCCCCCAAACTGATGGTATTGGCAATTTTATGAAATGAGGAAGATAAATGTTTTTCCAACAATTATCATTCTAGCTTTTTATGAAATTCTATGGTCAAAAGTTAGAAAATGACGTACCTTCACTTACCCTTTGGAATGGATGAGTTGTATGTGTGGTGGCTGAAAAATTTCTGATCATATTCTTCTTCAAATGGCTGAACAAGAGGAGTCAGGGAGAGATAAGATGACTTTTATTGCTTCTACTAAAACTTGCTGAATCTGCTCCAAAATGCTGAAAATAATAGTCTTCATGTCTTCAAAACTCGTTGGCACAATTCCTACTATGTGAAAAGATGTTCTGATGTCGAACATAGTAGGAAATTGTTGGCTTAGTGGCCATTAATGGATGCCACTAGTCAACACGAGCACTCTCACCATTGATGACAATGAGAGTCAAGATGCCCAAACACATCTTGCTAGGTATGAATGAATTTGTCGATGTCGAGTCACCTAGAAGATCTTATGAACAAGGGACATTAATGTATTCCCATTTTTTATCAACATGAGGACTTTCCATTAAGGCATGCAAGCCTCAAGGTGTTTTTACAAAGAACTTAGACTCAAAGGGCTATGGACTCAATAATTTGCATTGAAGTAGGGCATATTTGCGGAATGAAAATGATAGGAAATGAAAGGTGAAAATGGAAGATGGCAATGGAGAGTAGAAATGGAAATGGTAAATAAGCATGTGAATGAGCCTCTTGCTTTTATTTGTGGGTTATGAATGAAAAAAAATAAATGGAAGGTGGATGTGAATGTAAATGGAAAATATGAAGGAAAATGATATGAATGGTTTATTATGAAATATGGATGTGATGGAGACAATAGTATCTGAAAGTTTTTCAAGTGTTTGGATCTGATTCTGAATCAACATATTTCCTCTTTGTTGTTGATCATCCTCTTATGAAACAAATTGGTCTCTTAGAGAGACACCATTCTCTTGTAGTCATTTGTCCTTCCTCCTGGAACCTACAAAAAAAACTAATACTTCTTCTGCAATGGAATGTAAGATTATCAAAGGAGAGAGGTGATCAATCTCTCTAGTTATGATATTTACACACAAAACTAAGAATTTGTATTAATGAAACAAGTTCTCAAAGGAAAAATCAAAAGAATTTATACCTACTTTGTAATTAGTGCCTCAAGTTGAATGTTGTTTATTTTCAGCAATTTATTTCATTATTTACCATTTCAAACTCTAATGATGGATTTCTCACTGTGTAGATCTTGTTGAGACATTTCCAACGATACTTGAATCATCAAAATCTGATTTTGTATGAGAAAGTTAGGCTGATTTGAACAATGAGGTTTTTCAGCTGCGGAATTGGACTTTAGCTGCGGAATGTGCACGGTTTCTGTAGCTAAAAATCTTGAATAAAAAATTAGCCATTCATCTTTCATCATCAGCCTAAAATTAATCAATACCTTCAGAAAAGTGAGCAAATAACTTATTCATTTCATTGATTCAAAATTATTATTTTTTTCTTGACATGCGGCGACTTAGTGTGGCGACATAGTGATAACACACACCTTGACTTTCCTTTGACCGGGGTTTTTTTCATCGACTTGGATCAAATGAATAGGACACCATCCATGTATTGACATTTTCCCAGCTACCCATGTGGTTTGTTTCGCCTCTTAACACCTATAACCTATAGAAGTAATAAAATGGTTGTGGAATTGCCAATTAGCTACAGAATCAGGCTACATTCCGCAGCTCAAAGATAGTCAACCATTAGTTTTCTGATTTAAGTTATTGGAAAAGAGATTTTATGCAGCCATGTACCAGGGAGAAAGAGCCTAAGATCACAGCTAGTGCACAAGACCAATTATTCATGAGCTTCTCTGTTATTTTTCAAAAAAAAAAGTCTTCACTGTTTTGCTTGAAAATTAAAATTTTTATAAATGGTATATGAAGCAAAACAATTTTAATAATGAAAATATTTCAGAGTAATGGAACTGTATGATCTTTTCAACAGCTTTAATGACTCTTAGAGCAACTGTTTAACACATATCCCTGACTGCCCATTTGATCTAGCTAAAGAAAGTCAAAGTCCAAGTGTGTTCAACTGAATTAGCTCTCCCAATGAGCCCATCATTTTTGTTCTTGGCTACTCTTCAAAATTCCCTTTACTGTCTGAGAAATGGAGTGATTGCATGGATAGAAATCAGACATTTATGGATATGGAAATGGAATGAAAATGTATATGGAAGCAGATGACTATGACTAAAGCAATTGTATGTACAGAGTATGTGAAGACAGAGTGAATATATGCGCAGACTATGTGAAAACAAGGTGACTGAGTATGCAAAGAGGTTGCGAAGATATGAAAAGGGAAAAAAAAACTCAGTGTAATGAACAACTAATCATGGTTTGAGAGTCGTATGCAAATAGGTTACGATTCATAAGAATCCAATATTGCCATTCACGAGAATGTTGCTGCAATTCAAATCTCTACGAATCATGCAAGGCGTGACTATGCAAATAATGAAATCCATTCGAGTAAAGCATCGAGCATTTTATGAAAAGAACATAGCAATAGCTGTTTAAACAGGTGGAGTAGTGAAGTTCGATTGAAATTGACAGATCAATTTGGAAGAGGCGTACTCAACCAGTTCACATAATGGACTTAATCACTAAATAGAGTCGTCTTCAATTGGGATTGCTATTAACAGGTGTTAATCAGTTATAGATGAGTGGCAATAAAAGGCGGGAGACGTGGTGGAGTAAATGCGAGCACAATCAAATTAGAATTCCTCTTTCTGAATTAAATCACAGCCTGTTTGTTAAAATCCGTTTTTCTTCACACGAAAAGCAAAAAGAGGCTTCAGAGAACCAAGAAATTCTCTCAAACCACCACAAATTTCTAAAACTCATTTCTAATTTATCTAATTGACCCTACTGGCAAAAAAACTCATGTTTTATTTTTTCCAAATTCGCCTCCATTTGGCCAAATCATGCATTCAAAGTTTGACATTTTTCTCTGTTTTGTGTTTTTCCTGAATTATTGCTTTCGGCTGTAAAGTTTCAAATCAGAGGTAAGACAATACCCCTTTGTTTGACAGTGGTAGTGTGCACATTGTTGATCCTTATTGGAAATCTATGTGGGAGACAAGAAATTTCCAATCCAACCACAGGAAAGGCACACTAATGAAAAACACATTATTTGAAGAGTCGTGAAGCCATTTCATAAAGAAGAGTGGGGAATCTTCTTAAAAAAGAAGAGTGGGGAATCTTCTTAAAAAAGAAGAGTGGGGAATCGTTGAACAAAACCACAATCGAGAGACTACACATGGGGTTTGTAATGTTGAATTGAAGTCGTTGGATTAGGAATAATTGACATGTTGAGGCCATGGAAATCATATTGCAAGGTCAGCGATGCATTGGTTTGACTTATTGACAGCATGAGGGATCCATACAAAGTGGACGTGAAACTGTTGTGGAGTGTATTACAAGGCGAAGGTATCATCAATAAAGACCACAAGAGTCATGCCATTGAGTTGTTTTTTTCTTTTTTTCTTCTTTTTTCTCTGAAATTGTAAAATTTATAAAAATGATTAATGGTTTTCAATTTCAGGAATCAAAAACTTCAAGGTAAATATGCTAAAAACAGGGCTTTGACTGAGGTATTAAGCTGATTTTTTATCAATCTGGGCTGGGTGACTAGGATAAGAACCATGTCGAAACAATTTTGGAGATGCCCATGTGGTCAGTTTCTTCATTGGATGCCTATAACCTGCTAAACCTTGAAATTAGCTACGGAATTCACAATTAGCTGCGGAATCAGGCCACATTCCGCAGCTAAGTTGCAAAATCTTATTAAAACAGGATACACTATTTTGAGGACCATTACAAACCATAACCAGTCAATCTTGGACAGTTTGAACTTATCAAAGCAGTTGGGTTTCATTTTTTTTTTGAATCAATTGAAATGATGAAGTTTGTTTTGTCTCATTTTTTTTTAACATAACAATTCTTTTTTTGATCCTCTAAATCACACAAAGTGCACGAGAAGAGCATACTCAAGAATTATTAATTATTATTTTTTATAACAATTCTTTTTATGATCCTCCAGATCACACAAAGTGCAGGAGGAGAGCATACTCAAGAATTTTTTATTTTTTTTAGATGTAAGAAAGAAGGTCTCTTAATTACACTTCCCTGACAATGGCGCCAAAATGTCTAGTCAATTTAACGTCTCAAATTGCTCTACATAAATTATCAATCCGGGTATCGTAAACTGATGAAGTGTGGTGCACCATATGTGCGTAGTTAACATTTTTCTTACTTCGTTGTTTTATAGTTTATGTTGTTTTTTTGGGGTTTTGTTCTTGTTGATCTCCTAAGGTGTCTAATGCAAATTGAAATTCTATTCTAAGGTCTTAAGAATACTTTTAAAGGTCAAGTATGGATGTAGATTTCAAGACAAGGTTTATGTCCCTAATGGTAACTTCCAAAACTTAGCACTTCAAAAGATCTCAAAACATGTTATTGATTAAATTAATACTTAAACAAGAATGGAAATGTGCTGCTATTCAAATCAAACAAATGATGAAATACTCATCATAAAATCACTATCTCTGTTGTTTATCTAAATACAAAAATAAAAGTTAAGCTATTGCACTCAACAAATCAAAAACTGCAAACTAATAAAAGTAAAATCAATTCACTTCATTCATAGTCTGATAGCTCGCCAGGTAGTTAAGCTATGGTTTAGAGATAAACGTCAATGAGGTGAGAAATTGGATATCTAATTCAGAAAATAAAGCTAAAATATCACATCATTTCATAGTCTGATAAGCTCACCAAGTAGTCTAAGCTATGGCTTTAGGAGATAACGTCAAGATATGAGGAATTGATATCTAATGCAGAAAAAAAAGTAAAATCAAATACATCATTCATAGTCGATAGCTCGCCAGGGAAGTCTAAGCTATGGCTTTAGGAGATAACGTCAATGATATGAGGAATTTGATATCTAATTGCAGAAAAATAAAGCTAAAATCAAATCACATCATTCATAGTCTGATAGCTCGCCAGGTAGTCTAAGCTATGGCTTTAGGAGATAACGTCAATGATATGAGGAATTTGATATCTAATTGCAGAAAAATAAAGCTAAAATCAAATCACATCATTCATAGTCTAATAGCTCGCCAGGTAGTCTAAGTTATGGCTTTAGGAGATAACGTCAATGATATGAGGAATTTGATATCTAAACTAACTAACAAAGCAAATGAATAAGACTGAAATCAAAGCATAATTGAAATTGAAAAGCTAAAAGAAAAAAGAAAAAACAAAGTTAGCAGAGAGGCAAATCTCATCTCACTATTTGATGCAAAAATATGTAAAGAAAAACTAATCTACAATTAACCGGTTGAACACACTTGCATGAATTAGAATTGCATGAATGGAAAATCTAAACTATCAAATTTGAAAGCAATCAAATGACATAATGAAATCAAAGCAAAATTACAAAATAAAATCTACTCTACCTTACATTCTAATGTGCTCCAAGACATCTACTTCACATCTCCTTCCATGTTGAGAACATCAAAGCTTTATTCAAATTCTTCAAAATTACAAAGTATAACAAAGCTCTCTAAAGCTTCCAAAGCCATCTCATAAGCTAACAAGCTTAAGAACTAACAAGCTAAGACCTAAACTCTAAGCTAACAAATGAAGGAGAGAGATCTCCTATTTATACAAAAAGATGAGAAGCCATCTCACTAATGAGAGTCCATGAATCTCTCCCTCTACCTCTAGAGCCCTAATCAAAATAGGAACTGATAAGACACATGTCTTCTTAGAGTTTCAATACAATTAGGAGATGTGACACATATCCTCATGATCCCATGATTCTTTTCACTCAAATTCGAATTTGGCCTTAAAGTGCCACATAAGGGTCTTCTAGAAGCCTTCTTTCAACCTACACATGTCAACAATCTCAACCCACTTGTTAGGTATAAGCATATGCACATTATTTTCTAATTTTTAACCACAAATTCACTTAAAAAGGCTAAGAATTAATAAAGTTTGGAAAAACATAACTGTGGCCCAATGATAATGAAAGTGGGATGAATGTGGTGACATAGTAGTGAAATGGAGGTGAAATGGAGGTGATATAATGGACATAATAGTGAAAGTGCAATGGAAATGAATGACATTTTCAAGACCCAACACCTATCTCCTGCGTTAAGCTAAAGACTATGTGACTTAATTCTCTAGTACTGTTCTTCTGTTAGACAAGCCTTGTGGAAGTTTTGCTGGAGCTGGGCTTCTTTGTCTAGAAATTCTTTAGTTATTTCAGCTGATTCAGCATGGAGGTGGTGATTTTCTCGACTGCGTTGAAGAATTTTTCTTTCATTTGTTGGATTAGGCAGCGTTTTAACCCAGGTTTTTAAAGCCCTTTTCACTCTTTTGAGCTTCTCCTCCCAGACAAAAAAGGGGGGAGCCCTTTACCGGCTGCATCCAGATGTCCTTAACTAAATGCATGAAGTCTGATTCATTAGTCCAGAGCGGGGTGAATCTGAAGGGGATTGGACCTAGGTCAAGCTAAAACACCAGTTCTAGCTTGATGGGTTTATGGTCTGAAGTGCCGCAAGGGAAAATATGAACTATAGCCTCTAACCCAAGCAGAAGAAAAGAGCTTTGAATTAAGAATCTATCCAATCTAGCAGCAATATGACCAGGGCCAATTCTTTTGTTAGTCCAAGTGTACTTACCAGAGATTGGCTTGATGTCCAGGAGGTCCCAACCCTGCATAAGATCCTCTGCCCATTCCCTTGTCGGATCTCAAACAAAGCTACCTCCTCTCTTGTTTGCTGAAAAGAGAGTAAGATTGAGATCTCCTGCTATGATGATATTCTCCAGGTTAACTAGATCTGCTTGGGTTCTTATGGAGTCCCACCAGGGCTTTTTTCCCACAGCGTTCACAGGGATGTACACGTTGAAGAGGCTGATAATCTCTTTTGAGTCTAAGTGCTGCAATTTTAAGAGCAGCCAGTGAGTATTGAGGGTCTCAGAAACGAATGAGAATTTGCTAGCATTCCAAAGAGTGGCTAGCCCTCCAGAAGCCCCTCGAGCTGAGATAGCTTTCGCCTCACATTTGCTCCAAAGTTTCTTACTTGCTTGAAGGAAGATAGAGTCTTCCAGTTTGGTCTCCTGGATGAGAAGTACGTCAGGATTTTATGTTCTTATTAAACTTTTTATGGCTTCTTCTTTGATTTTGCTCCCCATACCTCTACAGTTCCAGGAGACTATCTTCATCATTTAAATTTCTGGTTGGCTCCCTTGGAGCCTTGGGGCTGGTTTCTCGCCATCTTTTCTTTTGATGCTAGGAGCTTCTCAAGGGTTGGTTGGCTGCCTAGAAGTTTATCCTTAAAAGTTTCTTGCTCTCTTTTTTCCCGGTCAGATTTGCGGCCTCTTGTCGATCTCCTTATCGAAGCTTGGGATTCTCCTATTTCCCCTTCTTCCTCTAAGCACTATGATTCATGCTTCTCTTCCTCTGTTGCAATAGTGTTTCCTTTGGAGCTCTCAGCTATTGCCAAACCTATTGCTAGAACACCACTTTCAGCCATTGCCTCTGTTGTTGGAACACCACTTCCAGCTTGATCAGCTCCATTTCCAAAACCATTGGGGGTGACTTTGGAGGGAGGGGTTGATTTTTGGTTTTCTGATTCTTGATTTTCCTCTATTTGCGATCTTAGAGGGGAAAATTTGTTTTCTTGATCCTTTCTGGGAGGGGGTTGCTGAAAGGGGGCCTGAGGACCTCTTATGTTTGGACCAGCCTGCTTTTGGGTTTTCCTGGCGCGCTTGACCTGGTTCCAAGTTTCTTCTTTACCCTTTTCTGGTTCCACATTGGTTGGACAACCTCTGGCGAAGTGGCCATAGACATGGCATTTTCGGCATTTGAAAGGCAACTGCTCGTAGTCCAGCTTCTGCAGATGGGACCAGCTTCCTACTTTGATTTTGATGGCTTCCGGGAGACCCACCTCTAGGTCTACTTCTACGCAGATATGAGCACAATCATATTGATCTTTGTTGTTTGCCCTATCTATGAACTTCCCAAGGGCATTTCCGATGTGTTTCAGTAAGTCCCAGTTCCAGCAATGGACTGGAAGATTAGGAAGTCTGACCCAAACAGGGACAGCCGAAGGGACATCGATTGCAGGGTTGAAATCTGACGTCCATCTGTTGAGATACAAGCCTTGGGGGCCCATGAAATAGGGGCCATTCTGGAAGATCAGATCCTTGTCCTCTCGTGAGGTGAATCCGAAAAGGAAATACCCTCGTCCTAAGAAGTAAGAGGTGATGCTGCTCTTGATCAACGGAGCCTAGTTTCTGTTTACCCAGGACTCAGTGGTCTTAGGGGAAGGCCATAGATCGATGAACTGGCCAACAAGAGCCCACTCAGCTAAGGAGAGGGCAACTTGAATCAGGGTCTCTAGCAGCAGGGAGATTTCAGGAATGTCTTCCAGCCTCTTGACAAACTTGGTTGCTTCGCTCTTCTTCTTCTGTGGCATGCCAGCCAAGAGCCGAGTGAAAGCTTCGGCAGATGAGGGCAGGCTTGCCTGGGGTGAGCTCGGGACCTCCATGAGGGCGAGCCTAGCTTAATCATCCCGCCCAGCAGAAGACGGGTGCTGTGAACCGTAGAAGCTCAAGAAGGAATGCTGAGAAGGAGGGCAGAGGGCCCAAAGCCATAGGCTGCAGAGCAGCAAGGGCGCAGAGGCGCCGGGGTGCAGCTAGGGTTTCATGGCTACTCTAGAGCCCACATGATCCTCAACCTTTCTGTTATCTCCAAAATCATGTGTGAGTTTATTTTTTCATTCTCTAATTTTCTGCATAGTTTATATTCACATGCATGCACTAGTTACAGTTAAGTTCACAGATCTTAAAGTCCAATAAGACTTTAATAGTGTAGAATTTTCATATTTTTAATATAATATTATCAAATTTGTTGTAACGAACAATTCAGTGGAATATCCATGACAATTTACAGATCATTTGGTATCAGATCAAGTTTCTTTGTATATTTATGGATATTTGCAGAGGACTAGTTCAATAAGGTTGAAAATCGTAAAACCCTAATCATGGTTGACGAATCTGTAAATGAACCTCGTAATCTTGCAGAGGTGAGGTTTTCGCGTCTTGAACAACAAGTTGCAAATATAAACCGCAATGTAAACCTCCTCATGGCGGCCCTAAGAAATAAGCTGGGGATATTTAGAGAAGATGTGGATTCGAATGCAGAGGAAAAATCAGAGTGGGGATTTGGAGACTAGGAAGACGCGAAGAAACAACCAAAGAAATAACCCGAAAAAGATCAACCCAACTTGAGTGTTGTGAATCGATCCTTGTTTAAAATGGAAGAAAAATTCGATATCAAGTCTTACCATGGCGAGATTGACGCTATGAAGTTGAACCATTGGTTGCAACAACTGGAAGTTTATTTCATCGTCCATCAGATCAAGGAAGGGTAAAGGGTCTCATTCACGAGGTTAAAATTAGAGGGCCATGCAATGACTTGGTGGGAGAGCCACACGAAAACCCTGGGGTTGGAGGGAGAACCTCCAGTGACTAACTGGGAAGATTTCAAAACCCTCATTAAGTCATAATTTTATCCCTTCGGGTACGTGGAGGAACAATGGATTTGGTGGCATTACTTCAAGCAAAAGTTGGGCCAAAGCGTGCAAAAGTACACCACGAAATTCAGAAAGATGGCTATAATGTTGGCTATCTCTTTAAAGAACCCAGTTTTACTCCTCAAGTATTTGGGGGGTCTGAGCCGCCATTTGTGTGAGCATGTGATGTTGTTCAAGCCCAAATCGGTGCATGAGGCTTGTGTACAAGCACAATACCTGGAAAACATAGGCCTGAAAAGAGCACAATCAAGTGGATTGAAGCAGAAGGAGAAACAAGGAGATTCTAAGGAGGGGAAGAAGAATCAAAAAGGGGGAAAAGATAAACAAATGAAAGCCACAACACACTAGTGTAAAGATCCTATCAACCACTGGAACCACTGCAACACTAATGGCCATATAAAGGAGAAGTGTTGGAAGTTGCATCTAGAGCTAAACCTGAAGAACAAGAAGAAAGATAATAAGAAGAAGAATCTCATGTCTACAGATTCGAGCAACCAAGTTGAAAGTAGCTCAGACATGGATGAGAAGATCGTTTGTACACCAGTACAGAAGGAGGTGAATCTACAGTAACCTTCAACAAAAGGAAGAGAAATAAATGACAAAACACTTCCATATAAAGATATAGGTCAAGAAGACAAAGATTGATGCTCTATTTGACTCAAGATTGCAAGTGAAGCTCATTGCAACAAAGTTGGTCAAGAAGTTGGGGTTGGAAGTTCATGATCATACAAACACATATCCACTAGGATGAGTAAATAAGGATGCAGAGTTGAAGGTAACAAAAAAGGTGTAAAATTAGATTTGCTATCAATGTTGATTTTATTGATGAAGTAGATCTATATGTGGTTCCCCTTTTTGTAAGTGGAGTTGTGTTTGGGAGTCCATACACGTCCATGCGAGATGCAATATTCACGAGGAGGGCCAACCAATATCAGCTCATCAAGGATGGAAAATCGTTCATCATCAAAACGCACAAAGGCAAGTCAAAAAATTCACTGGTAAGTGCCAACCAAGCCAAGAAATTGATCAATTCCAGCAAGAAGTATGCTTTATTGTTTTGAAGAGAAAGCAATATGAAGAGGAGTCAATAAGAGGCAAGGAATCCCTAGAGGGGTGTACTAAAAGACAAAAATAACAATTGGAGGAGTTGTTGCAGGCATACAGGGATGTGTTCCGAGAGCCTAAAGGGTTAGTACTTAAGAGAGAAGTGGAGCACGAGATCCAACTATTGCTAGACTCCCCATTGGAAAATATTGGGTTGTACAAGCAGTCTATTATGGAAGTAAGTGAGGTGAAGAAATAGTTGCAGCAATTGTTGGAACATGGTGTCATTCGACTGATTACATCACCATGTGGGTCACCCATCATCATTGTGCTAAAGAAGGATGGGACTTGGTAGATGTGTATAGATTATAGGGCGTTGAATAAAATCATGCTCAAGAACAGATACACCTTGCCCAGGATATATGGTCTACTAGATCAGTTGCAGCAAGCAAAGTACTTCACCAAGATGGACTTGAAATCTGTATATCACCAAGTTCGAGTCAAAGAAGATGGTACATGGAAGACTGCCTTCAAAACCAAGCAAGGTTTGTATGAGTAGTTAGTTATGCCATTTGGCCTATGTAATGCACCAACTACATTTATGAGATCAATGAATGATGTACTACACCCTTTTATAGATTCATTTGTTATTGTCTATTTGGATGATATACTAGTATATAGTGTTATCTAGGAGGAGCATATGTCACATTTGACGCAGGTGTTGGAAACATTGAAGAAGCACCAACTGTTAGTGAATCTCAAGAAGTGAAAGTTTGTGCAGAAGTCTTTGGTGTATCTGGGATATGTGGTCGGTGGAGGAGAGTTGAAGATAGATCCTTCCAAGATGGAGTCCATCAGGAAATGGTCGGTGCCTACTAATGTTTCTTAGGTCGAGAGTTTCATTGGGGAAACATAGTACCCGAGGAATTTCATAGCCTTGTTTTTAGCGGTAGAAACACCGCTCCACACCATAACAACAAGTGGAAAGAGTTTCCAGTGGGGAAAAGGTCAGTAAAGGGCTTTCGAGGAGCTAAAGAAGAAGATTAGCCAAGAACCAGTTCTCACATTACCAAACTTGCAGCGGACCTTTGAAGTGGAGACAAATGTGAATGTGTATGTTATGGGAGTTGTCTTGATGTAGGGAGGAAGGCTTGTATGCTACCATTCTGAAGTATTTCATGGGCCAGTTCTTAACTACCCTACCTACAATAAGGATCTCTGCACCATGGTGCAAGTTGGAAGTGGAAGCATTATCTGATGGGAAAGGAGATAGTAATCCACACAGATCACCAACTATTATAGTACTTGCAGGCCTATATTAAGCTACAATAGACCAAGCATTACAAGTGGATGCAGTTTTTACAACAGTTTCATTTAGTGATCAAGTATAAGAAGGGCAACACCATCAAGTTGGTCAACATGCTTTCAAGGCCACCCACATCGAAGATTACAACTTTTGGGAATCTTATGCACATGGAGCCATTCACCTATGATGCATGCAAAGAGGCATATTCAGAGGATGAGGACTTCTAGGAGGTGTATCAATCGTTGCAGAGTCAGAGTCATGTGCACGATGGCGACAACACCATTGACTACCATCTCCATGATGGGTTACTCTATAGGTTGGATAAGCTATGTGTTCCTAAAGGTGAGCAATTGCAGCTTATCAGAGAGGTTCACACCTCTAAGGTTGCAGGGCACTTTGGTGTAGGGAAGTCCATGGAAAACTTGCAAAGGTATGTGTACTGGCCCAAGATGTAAGAGCAAGTAGCTAAATTCATAAGAGGATGCATGATTTGTTGTACCAGCAAGCCTAGCAATAGGAAACATGATCTATCTCATCCCTTACTTGTACCTACTCATCCTCGAGAACGCATTTCCATGGAATTTGTGGGAGGTTTATCGAAAACAAGTAAGGGACATGACTACCCGTTCGTGGTAGTTAACAGGTTCAGTAAGATGTGTGTTCTGATGCCTTGTAAAAAGACCATCAACGGACAAGAGACAACAAACTTGTTCCTTGGACAAGTCTGGGTGTACTTTGGGATACCAAGGAGCATAATTTCAGACAAGGATACAAGATTTCTCAGTGCATTCTGGACTACATTGTGGGATAAGATGGACACAAAGTTGAAGATATCTACAACATTCCATCCACAGACAGATGGACATGCATAAGTAGTCAACAAGACTTTGGTACAACTTCTGAGGAGATACAACGAGAAGCATTTGAAGGCCTAGGATGAAAAATTGGTATATATATAACATTCTTACAACATAGCAGTCCACACTTCTACAAAAATCCCCATTTGAGACTTGTTTTAGATATTGGCCACCTTCACCTTTGGATATTACATATGGGCAACAAGGAGGAGTGAGCGAAGATCTTACAGGAGATGCTTTGAGGCTAGAAAATTTATAGAGAAGATCAGGCATATCCATCTATAGGTATAAGACACTGCAAAAGTTGCAGAAGAAGTATAAGGCCAGGCATGATCAACACAAAACAGAGAAATCGTTCAATATGGGAGACAGAGTATGGCTACACTTGAACAAAGAGAGGTTGTAGGGGCCTGGTAAGAAAATCAAGGCTTTGAGATATGGCCCCTTTGAGATACTAGAAAAGGTGGGTGACAATTCCTATCAATTCAATTTACAACCATACATGCGCATTTACTCAGTTGTGAATGTAGAGAATTTGGAACTTTGTGAGCCTTCCATGCTAGATCATGAAGAGGAACAGGTCCTACCTTCTGTGGAGGATTTGGCACTAGATGCTCAGAAGATACAGTTTTGCAGAAGAGGTCTAGAACTACAAGACAGGGGCAGCATGACCTTTGGCAGATTGGGTTGAAGGGATAGCTTCCAATCAAAGCTAAATGGTACACCAGAGAGAAAGTTGAGGAAAAATTTCCTTGCCTCATTCAATAAAAGATTTTGGGGACAAAAAGCCTCCCAAAATGGGGAGGTGTGATCTAGATTGGATCATTATATTGTTTGTCATCCATTTCGATGTATTTAGGGTGGAAAAAGTGGAGGAATCATCTCATGGGACCGTTTTTACTAGAGGCATCAAACGATGTTTTTTGGGGGTAAAACTTAGCACTTTTGCATTGCACCATGTCATGTTGTTCTACACACAAAGATCTTTCCAATGGCGCAAGAAGCATGTCAATTAGAGTTATATGCAAAAGTTATGCGACTGAGAAATTGACCTTTCTATTTTCACACCTATAGTTCAAGAGGATGTCGTGTTAACCCCCATTATTCATGGAAAAGGTGCTATCCATTTGTTTATGATGTGAAAGACTCTAGAAGAGTCTATATTGTAACTCTAGTTAAGAGTTGATGTAGTCAAAATTAACCATTAGTAGGCTATCATGTTGTGTTATAACTAGACCACTAGGAGGAAGAGGCATTCCATTCTTCCAAGAGCATTTTGTTCCATAGTTGAGCAAAGATAGCTAGGAGAGATAAGAGATAGAGTACACAGAGAGTATTTGTGCACTGTAGCAGCCCACCTGCCACAAACATTACTTATTTGTACCTGCACCCATATTTCCAGATAGAGAAAGAGAGCAAAGCGACCTCACCTTCCAGCTGGGTTTTCTCCCGAAAGGGTTTCCTAAAGAGCATATCTTGTGTCTTATGTGTGTGTGTGTGAGATTATTTTGCCGTTCTCTACTTTTTTGCATAATTTCTATTTGCATGCATGCAATAAGTACAATTAAGTTTACAGATCTTAAAGTATAATAAAATTGTAATAGTGTATAATTTTTGGATTTTTGATATAATATTGTCAGATCTGTTGTGACGATCTGTTCAGTGGAATATCCACGACAATTTATGGATCACTTGAGTAGCAGGTACTAAGCTACCCTGCAACACTTGTTAAAAATAATATTGTAGAAGAAATGGCTTACAAGGCATTGTTGCATTGGAAAGCGTTATTATTGTAATAAAGGTGATAATATATGAGGTATTATTAGTCATAAAAGTTGTTAACATTTGTAAAAAGCAAAGAAATAAAAATAATTATAAATTTTATACTGAATATTGTGATAACTTGTTTAGAAAATATTTATAAGTAAAACTTATTATTATTTTCATTTCAATTTGTATTATATTATAGTATCAAGATTAAATACATTATAAAATTGCAAAACCTATAGAAGTAAAGGGTTGGATCGTTGGAATGCTTGGTTAAGTTAAAAAATCAAAGCTAATAAGATGTTAACACAACCTCCCCAGCTCGATACAATGAGCATTAGTGCATTTTTAGATGGTTGCAAACTTAAGCCCCAACTTCTTATTCATGTTGAATGCCTACGTGATTACGGAGTTGAGGTTTGAGCAATTGACCCTTCAATGGGTTAAAACTCTCACAAGGAAATGCATTTCTTATGGGGTGATTACATTCGAGACTCAAGTTCATGATTCCAAGTTGACATTTGTGGGATAACTTAAAGCATGTGTTTTGTAGTGGTATTAGGGAAGAGGGATTTGGATTTAAGTCAGTTGGATGGGAAAATTTTCAAATCTTTGTGAAAACCTTTACTATGGAAACTATCACCTTTGTAATATCCCTTTATTTTAAAATTATTTTATTTCTCATAATTATTTAATAATTCTTGCCGAGAATTCGACAGCTTTAAAACCAATACAAAGCTTATAAACAAATTCCACTATAAAACCCTAACTATTTATTTACCTGTAATTGAGAAGGAAATTACATAAAATTTATTTGAAAGGAACCTCACAATAGAGAAGTTGGAGAAACTCAGTATTCATCATATTCCTTCTTTAGATGGACTACCTTGTTTTCAAGTACGTTTCTACAACCTTCTAGCATTCACCCCAAAATCTCACCTTTCCTCGCTCACCATCACTGAACAACAGGAAGTGGTTCTTCCTCTTAACTAGCCAGGGTGGGCGTTTCACCACCAAAACTAGTTTTACTCTAATATCTCTATGGAGGATAGTCTCACCTCTAAAGAATATATATACTAAAGGTTACAAATGCTCATACAACTGGTTAGAGAGCCACAAAAACAATTCACACATACCTCCCATACGAACTCATGCTTCTCTTTTTGTTATGATGGCTTACTAGAATACCATGGACAATACCATGGGTCATTTTTTTCTTCTTTTAATAAGTGACTTTATAATATTTCCTTTTCTTAAGTCACCTTTAGTTAGCTAATTTCCTAGTATTACATCATTACCTTTTTAATTTGTAGCCTATGGGAATGGCTAGGCTACTAAGTTAGTCTATGTTCTTGATGCTTAGGAAAAGGGACATTACAGTCCTCCTTTCCTAAAATTGCTTGTCCTCAATCAATTCATACTCCTATACTAGGATCCCACACCAATCTGCAAAATGCTTCCTTAGACAATTGTTGCATCATCTCAATCTTGCCACATTTCACATATAAAGTTATAGGTTATGGTCCTAAAAAAACCCTTCTAAGATTGGAGAGTATAGCTCCCAATGCTCCTCATACTTTGCACCATCTCTAAGAATTAAGCAAGGATGCTCTGATATCCCATATGCAATTAGATAATCTCTTGAGATAGACCATAACGTGCAACTCCCTGAGGGACTATTAACATGTGATAATTCCTACAGGTACCATACACTAACTTGATCATCATCCAAGGGATTTCCATGCTGCTACGCTTTGCCATATGCTCCATATATCTTCATTTGCAGATGACTTCTACCCTGTCCCTTGAATCTGAAAGCATCAACATAGCCCCCATGTTTTTGTTGGGTTGTGTTATATTCTTTCCATGACTAGCCCATGTAGTTAACTGGGGGTTAGAGGGGGGGAGGTCACAGGGGGTTTGAAGAGCACCCGTAACCCCACTTTATGGGGTCTGGGGCAGCACCCTGGAAAATTTTGGTTTTGGACCCTATGTTAGGTTGGGCGGACCCACCTATGGTTTTGTGCATGATTTTCGCACATGTTTTTTCGACGCGATGGTTTTCGGTCCATGGTACTGGATGCTTCGGCATGTATAAATATGTATTGTAACATTGAAGGAACATAATGAAAAATCAAGCTGGTAGTCCCAGTTTTGGGATCCAGGGGAAAATCTATGTGTATATGTGTTTTATGTGTTATGCTCTTGCATTGTTTATTTTTCTATGTTTTAGAATTCGTATGCAGGTAATTTCTATACAGGGTTAAAACCTACATTTGGTATCAGAGCAGTTTTGGCTTCAAAGGGACGCCTTTGTTGTTGAGGGGTTTCGCTCGAGCCTGTGGTAGAACCTATTCAGTGGGAGATCGATTCTGGTGGTGAAAGAAGATGGCGAGCAGTGGAAAGATAGAGATCGATAAATTTAATGGTTAGAGTTTTTAGTTCTGGAAACTCAAGATGGAGGATCTGTTGGTGGATAAAGATCAGTGGATCACGGTAGATCCGGGTACTAAACCAACGGGAGTGTTCGATGAAGAATGGAAGAGGTTGGATCTGAAGGCAAAGAGCACAATACGATTGTGTGTCTCAGATTCAGTATTGTTGAATGTATTAGGGGAAGCTACGACGAAGTCTTTGTGGGACATGTTAGGGACTTTGTACCAATCTAAGTCTCTGGTAAATAAATTGTTCCTACGATGTTTGGACTAGGACGGAGGAGGTTTAGGGTTTCAAGCCTGGTGCACCACAGATCGAATCCGGCAGCACTGTTACAGGCCTGGAGCTCCACAGATCAAGACTGGTAGCACTGTTTCGAAAGGGGCGTCTGCTGTCAGATTGGATGGGAGCAGAGGGGTCCAGTGGGACCCCTACTTTCAAACAAGTCATCCTGCAAAAACGACTGCAGAGCATGAAGGAAGGAGTCAGAATAGAAGGCCAGAATAGTTCAAGGATGAACAGTAGAAATAAGAAGGAGAAGACATCAATGATGTCTGACAAGACTGCCTTCTCTGCAGAAGTCAGAACTTCAGCAGAACAGAACAAGAGCGGCAATCAAAAGAACACTGCGGAGAAAAATCAGCCCACGGGAGAGAAGGAAGCGGACCCACAAACAGACAAAGAACAAGACGACAGCAACAAAAGGCAATCGGAAAAGGAGGGGGAGACCAGCGTTAACCCCAACAAGACTCGGGCAACTAGTAGCACATGTAAGCCAAAGAAAACTGAAAGCCTACGGGTGATTATCTCTGACCCGGATATACAAACCTATAGGGAACACATGGCTGAACAGGCCATCATCTGCAGATTCATGGGAATCTGGCCAACGGAGAGAACTCTCTGCCAATGGATAAGGCAGGTGTGGAAACCTAAAGGAGATGTGCAGCTACATCTAGGAGCCAAAGGTTTCTTTACAATAGTTTTCACAAGCATTGAAGACAAAGATCGGGTTTTAGAGGGAGGCCCATATTTTCTAGCCTCAGCAGGGTTATACATGAGACCCTGGCAGCCAAACTTTGCCCCGGAAAAAGAATCTTTCACCTGCGTCCCAGTTTGGATAAAACTCTTTTCTCTCCCGATTGACTACTGGGGGTTGAGCGCCCTGAAGCAGATAGGGAACAAGCTTGGGAAGTTTGTCAAAGCCTCAGAAGCCACCCTGCAAAAAAGATACACTTCCTGTGCAAGAATCTGTGTTGAAATGGATGTCTCCGGAGCGCTTCATGAAGGAGTTTGGCTGGAGTACAGGGACGAGGAATACTTCCAAGCTTTAGATTATGAGCACATACCCTTCAGGTGTCGAAAGTGCCATGAACATGGGCATCTGATGCGAGACTGCCCTCTGAACCAGAAGGAAGCAGAAGAAGACAAAACCCAGAACAACAAAGCTAAAAATGACTTCATCAAACCAAAGCACAGGCAGAGGGCCAACAGAAGAAGGAGTACCAAAGGAGACACAAGGAAAAATCTCTTCAACAATCCCTTTGAATATCTGGACCAGGATACTGACTCAGAGGAAGAAAAGAACACAACTGACAGAGAAACAGAGCTAGCAGGACAGGAACAGCCCCGAGTGGAAGGCAAAGAAACCGGGATGCCCAGCGGTGAAGTCCAGATGCAAGACAGAACAGAGGAGTCGGATTACGAGACAGACATGGTAACTAGTGAAGTGGGGAGTGAAGATCAGGAATTAGATGAAACACTTGCCATGGAAGGGATAGATTTATCAGCTCTGGCGGATAGATGGAGAACCGAAGGGATTGAAAAAGCGTCGGAGGAAGAGATAAGAAGAGTCACGGACCTCTTCATAGCAAGGCAAAAAGATATCATGGAAAAACAGAAGCACAAACTCGGTGTCTTTAAAGGAGGCAAGATTCAACACAGAACAGCCCTAGGCAAAATCTCTGGTTCAGCAAACAAACGACGAAGAGGACGCAAATCAAATGGAGAACACTTGCAGGACCTGGGGGAGATATTGCTCAATGCTGGGCAGATCAAGCAATTAAGTGAGTACCCGTCCTTCTTTAAATCTGTTTAATCATGAAAATAATATCCTGGAACGCAAGAGGTATGAACAGTCAAAGCAAACAAAGACTGCTAAAAAGACAGATGGAGAAAAATAATCCTAATATGTTGTTTTTACAAGAGACAAAGTGCAACAAAGTCCTCACTGAAAAATTATGACTCAAACTAGGCAGAAACTTTGAGGTTTTAGAAATAGAAAGCAAAGGACGCGAAGGAGGCTTAGCAACCTTCTGGGACACCAGGAGATACCAGCTAGTCGCAGCAGAAGCAAGCAAGAACTACCTGGCCATGGAGATGCTTCTTATAGGTAATTCTTACTCTTTCCTCTGCATCAATATTTACAGTCCTCAGAGGTTAGATGATAAACTTGTTTTCCTAGACTCCTTGAAGAAACTTATGGAAAGACACCCTAGAGCAAATTGTATCTTGGGAGGAGATTTCAATATGATCACCTCCCTCATGGAGAAAAAAGGGGGGCTCCGAAAGCTCAATCGGGACGGGGAACAATTTAAAGATTTCATCGACAATGCAAATTTAGTAGATGTATACCCAAAGCAAGGTAGCTTTACCTGGAACAATAGGAGGGGTGGAGAACATCTAATCTCCTCAAGACTGGACCGCTTTCTCGTTTCAGAGAATCTTTTACTAGATGGAAGAAACCTGGAGTCAAGCATTCTTCCCAGTGGAGGATCCGACCACTGGCCGATCTCCCTTGTCATCGAAGTTCCAGGACCCCCCAGGAACAAACCCTTCAGATTCGAGAAGTTCTGGATTGAACACCCCAACTTTCTCACCATGGTGGAAAAATGGTGGGCGGAACCCTTAGTTGAAGAAGGAACCAAGATGTTTAATTTGCAAAATCGTCTCAAAAACGTAAAACTGAAATTAAAAGATTGGAACCATACAGTTTTTGGGAACATCTTTCAGGAAAAAGCAACCATAGAGCAAAAACTGGAACAAATTCACAAAGAAGGGAGAGCAGGCAGGAGAGATGAGAACTCCAGTGAGCAAGAGAAAGAGTTAACTCAGCAATGGCACACCCGATGCAAGCAGGAAGAAACATTATGGAAACAGAAATCCCGGGTGCTATGGTTAAAGGAAGGAGAGCAAAACACAAAAAATTTTCACAGGTCGGCAATAGATTACAGGAATGCCAACAAGATCCTAGAACTAAAGAACGATGAAGGAGGAATCCTCAGAAATCACAACGACATTTCGGTGCTACTTTCAAATCACTTCAGTAACATAGCACAGGAACCAAATGTCAACAGGGAGGCAGCCATCCAAGAAATAACTAATGCCATTCCCCGCTTAATCACAGAGGAGCAGAACTGGTCCCTAAGGAAAAAGATCACCATGGAAGAGGTGGAGGAGGCAGTTAGGAGCATGCCTAATGACAAAGCGCCGGGTCCAGATGGATTCACCATCAATTTCTACAAAGCATGCTGGGAAATTGTCAAGTACGATATTTGGGAAATTGTGGAGGACTCTAGAAGATCTAAAACTATCCTTAAATCTTTAAATTCAACCTTTATAGCTCTTGTCCCCAAAGTAGAGGAAGCCAATACCCCGGAAAAATTCCGACCTATTGCCCTCTGCAATGTTATTTACAAAATCATATCTAAAGTCATCGCCAACAGGCTCAAGATGATACTCCCGGGCATTATCTCTCAGGAACAATCCGGTTATGTGGAAGGGAGGCAGATTCTGGACAACATTTTGCTCGCCCAGGAAATGATACATTCTCTCCATTCAAGGAAAGTACCTGGTATGCTCATGCAGTTGGACCTGTCCAAAGCATATGATAAAGTAAGTTGGACTTACCTAGAAGCTATTTTAAAAGCTTTTGGCTTCAGTCAGCCCTGGATCAAATGGGTTTTAGAGCTCATCAAATCAACAAGACATTCGATTCTAGTCAATGGCACTCCCTCCATGCCCTTCAGGCCTACAAGAGGCATAAGGCAAGGGGATCCTCTCTCCCCCTTCCTGTTTGTCATTCTTATGGAAGGCCTAAGCAGATTAATTATCAAGAAAAAAGATGAAGGCCAGATCAGAGGTTTACAGCCCATCAGGTCCTGCCCGGCCACCACGCACCAGCAATTCGTAGATGACACAATGCTTCATGGCACCCCCACAGTAAAAGAAGCTACTGCGTACAAGGACATTCTCCACCTCTTCAGCAAAGCCTCGGGTATGGAGATTAACTTCTCCAAATCTACCATTTTTTTTTTCAATACTCATCTCGCGGTTCAATCTCATCTCTCCAGACTGTTGGGGTTCAGAATAGGCTCCTTACCTTCCAGATATCTTGGTGCCCCCCTCACCCTCAAACCTTGGCAGAAGGCTCATTGGGAGAAAATCCTGGCCAACATGGAAAGGAGATGCAAACACTGGACTAACAGAGCTCTAAATTTTGCAGGCAGATTGGTGCTCACAAAAGCTATCCTCCAAGCCATTCCACAGTACATGCTTTCTATCCTTCCCACTCCAAAGGGAGTCCTAGATCAAATAAGATGCATTCAACGTGCCTTCCTTTGGAGTGGTAATAGTGAAAAGAAGAAATGGTCGCTGGTGGCTTGGAAAAAACTCTGCAGACCAAAGAACAGGGGAGGCCTAAATCTGGTTGATCCCGCTATCACCAACAGAGTTTGTGGTGCCAAAATCTGGTGGAAATGGATATCAAGCACTAAAATCCCATGGGCTAATCACTGGAAGGAGAAATACAGGCCGACCAGCAGTAATCTGGAACTCATAAGATTGCAGGATAACCCCAATGGATCCCCCATTTGGAATCACGCCCAAGCTAACAGAAGCATTATCCAGGATTACTGCTTCTGGGAAATTCGCAATGGCACTCAAGCTCTCTTCTGGGAAGATGCTTGGCAGCAAACCCCTAAATTAGAGTCTCCTGCTCTCCTACCCCTAATGTTAGCCTACCAATCAGAGGGCCACAACAGAGTCAACCACTACTGGAACTCTTCCAGTGAAGACCCGGAGTGGAGAGAATGGAAAACTTTCAATCTAGACCAGTATGGCATGCCTCAACATGTTATCTAGGATCTAAACCAACAAATTCACAAAAGGAAGATTAGAATTGCGGCTGAGGATGACAAGCTCAGGTGGGGACCGAAAGGCAACGGGGAATTCTCGCTCAAAGAAGCAAGAAGCGTAATCGAACAGGTAGAGCACCCTGACATAGTTCCCTGGGCCGATAAAGTTTGGGATAACTTTCAATGGCCAAAAATTCGCACCTTCCTCTGGCTTCTCATGCAGAAGAAAACTCTAACTTGGGAGAACTTAAGGAAAAAAGGATTTCAGGGACCTTCAAAATGCCTCATGTGTCTACAGGAGGAGGAAACGATGAATCACCTCTTCAACTCCTGTGAATGGGCGTCACAACTATGGCTATGGATGGAAGCTATCTTGGAAGACACAGATAGAAACAGGCATTCCATTCAGGAGACGATTACCAACTGGAGGAAACACATCTCTCGCATGAACAGTGTAAGCAGCATTTGGAAATGTATCCCAGGTTTTGTTACATGGACCATATGGAAAGAAAGGAATAGACGGGTCTTCACACAAGAAACTCGAAGTATTGAATGTGCCAAAGAATCTATTTTAATTAATGTCAGACAGCTGGTTCAGACAAAATGCAAATTCGACCCAACAGATAAACCAACGGGAAAAGACTTACGTATCTTAAAGACTTTTCAACTGGAAGCCTTCAGCAGTTGCCTCCCCGGAGGTCATAACGCCCGCACCTCATCTCAAATCCACAGTTGGCAACCACCTCCTGAAGCCTGTCTCAAGCTGAACTTTGATGGCGCTTCGAGGGGGAACCCGGGCATTGCAGGTATCGGCGGAGTCATACGTAACCACAAAGGAGACATAGTCCACATTTTCTGCAGATCGTTGGGGGAATGTACGAACAATGAAGCGGAATTTGCAGCAATGGAGCAAGGTTTAAGGATTCTCAGGTCCCGCAGACAGGGCAATTTCATAGTAGAGGGAGATTCCTCCTTAGCAATCTCAGCAGCTAAGCGCATCCAAGCAGGAACTCAAACCAGCAAAGTCACCAAGCATTGGAGATTGGCGAAGGCAACCGAAAGCATAGCAGAATTGATAGGAGATCTAAAAGGCACTGTTTTCCAATCTATCAGGAGAAAGGCAAATGGTATCACCGATTTCCTGGCAAACCACGGAGCTGACACCCCACACCTCATCACAAACAGTTGTTGGCAGGACGTGAACTGCCCCACTCTCAAGGTGAAATGCGAACAGCTGGCGGAAAAGGACAATTTCCACGTCGACTCCTCATAAGGGATGACGGCCTCAGCACCAGGCACCGGGAGATGGAACACATCGACATTAGCACTAATCATAACCTCAGTGATGGTATGACAGGGTGTAAAGGACAGGGCACCACCCGGCGGTGGCATGTCAGCACAGGCATCGATAGTTACGGTTCAGGCGATCGAAAGGACTGTAGTAGTACCAGCCAATCCGTCACCTCGGGTAGGATTAGGCGTGGTAAAGCTCCCAGTACATTTAATACAAACCTTAATGCAGATAAGGATCTGGACATTCAGAACAGAGGAAATCAGCAGGCTAATACACAGAGTACCTCCTCAACTTCCAATCACCGTCACAATCCTTCCCTCGTACAGCTCACTTGGCATCAAGGCAATCAAAGCATGAGCAGCCACCTCCGCTCGGTTTCTGCCTACCTTGGCCTCATCTGTGCGAACCGATTTTCTAATTATGGCAGCAGTACCCGAAGCTTAAATGGGACAGCCATTACCGGCAGGCAATCTCTCAATCGCAAACGCTATAAAGCAAGACATCGCAACCCAATTCAAATCACTTCAGCTCTTGTAAGGGGTGATAACAATATTGCCATAGGTAAGCGGTGTAGTGAGGGCAAGCACAACAGGGAAGTCATGGATGGGAGTGGAAGCCGCAACGCAGCAGCAATTCAGGACCTGCATGAAGCAAAGAAAGGGTACGAAACTAGAGCCATGACCAAGTATAAGCGCAAAGTGGAGGAACTGGAGTATAAGGTTAAACAGGAAGAAGAAGGTCGAACTGAGGAGGAGATCGCGGCAGAGGTTAACTGGCTGCATGATCCAGGAACCCCTGCCAAAAGGGCTACACAGTACGTGCGCACAAGAGCGGAAAGCTGGCGGACCAAAACACTGATAGCCAAAGCGTTGGAAGCCATGGAAAAGGAGAAGCCAAAGATCATCACAGAAGTGAACTTGACTGACGCGCAAATGGCTAAAATCGTGGATTACAACAACTCTCTGGACGACCGCATAACCAGAGTCCAGGACGCCATTCAAGTCGTGAACCGCAAGCTCACTCTCCTCTGCAGACTGCTTAAAGATACCATCAACCAGGGACCCTGCTCTACTCAGACTTCGAACGCAAATGCACCGGAGCAAGACGACAATATTCTCAGTGACATGCAAGCCAGAGCTACTTCCCAGGCTGCTCAAATGGGCCTCGATGCCATCAGTCTGATGGGCAAGCACATCTAAACTCGGCCTCTGCTTTATGTCCTCTGTTCTAAGTCTTCTGGTCATTTTGGCTTTCTCTAGTTGTCACTATGTCACTGTTTCGGTTTACTATGTAACGACCCTCATGGTCTTTGCGAATAATGTTGGTTACTGCCGCCCTGCGTGGTGTGCCATTGGTAGTTCAGTTTGCTCAGCACTGTTAGGTAATCTATCACAGATGTCCATCTGCATTAGCAGAATTTTTGTACTTTATCTTGTTATATAATATAACTATCTAATTTACACAAAAAAATAAACTGTTCCTACGGAAAAAGCTGTATAACCTGAGGAAGAAAGATGGAGACTCGGTGACAAAGCATCTAAACACATTTAATACTGTGGTAAGTTAGTTAGCATCTGTTGATATTAAAATTTTAGATGAAGATAAGTGCATCAGTTTGTTGTGTTCTCTACCAAATTTGTGGGATAGTCTAGTTATTGCAATAGGTAGCAATGCAACTACCTTGTAGTTTGATGAAAAAATCTCATCCTTGCTAATGGAGGAGATGCGACGGAAAAATATGGAGAGCTAGAATGGTGATGCCTTGTCTGTACGAGGACAGTCCCAAAACAGAAACAAAAATAAGTCATCGAGTGGGAGACCTAAATATAGAGGGAGATCTAAATCTCCAAGAAAACTTGTAAAGGTGGTGTGCCGGAAATGTAGAAAGGAAGGGCACTACAAAAGGGACTGTAAATCTAAAGCTCCTGATAAAGGAAACGAATCTGATGATGCTCCTTCTGCAGAGGCGAAAACCACCTCAGATGAAGGTGGGGATGTGTACTTGGCTTCTTCAAGTACACATGTCGATCATGAGGCATGGTTGATTGACTCAGGGGCATCTTTTCACTTCACTCCCCATAGAGAGTGGTTATGTGAATATGATAAATATGATGGTGGTGATGACTTCTTAGGGGATGATAGGAAGGCTAGAATCGTTGGTTGCAGAAAAGTAAAGTTGAAGTTGCAAGGTGGAAGGGTTAGAACACTTCCGAGTGTTCTGCATATTCCTGCATTAGCCAGAAATCTGATTTCTGTAATCAAGTTGGATGATGCAGGTGTAAAAATAGTGTTCGAGAAGGATACCTGCAAGATGGTTCAAGGAGCACTGGTATTGATGCGGGGAGTTCGGACTGGAACTCTGTACAAGCTACAAGTTAGCACTGTTGTTGATGGGTGCAATAGTTCTGTGGTTCCTGAAAGTGGAGCAGAAAATCTAGTGGTCTCTGGAGAGAAGACCATGATGTGGCATCAAAGGCTTGGACATATTGGAGAGAAGGGCCTTTGAATACTTCATGGTACAGG
>APFE031526898.1:0-38548 GCA_000404065.3 Pinus taeda | reverse complement strand
AACATTGAAAGGAACATAATGAAAAATCAAGCTGGTAGTCCCGATTTTGGGATCCAGGGGAAAATCTCTGTGTATATGTGTTTTATGTGTTATGCTCTTACATTGTTTATTTTTCTATGTTTTAGAATTCATATGCAGGTAATTTCTGTACGGGGTTAAAACCTACTATTTCTCCCTTTTTCCCCATGTGACAAGATCCTACTTATCTAACTGTCATTGCATGATCATCCCGTGGTTACTTTAAAGAGATGAAATCATGGGAGAAAACCTCACCCACCTGAAATACCAACTGATAATGTGATGACGAGCAAGATAGTTCCATGTTTTATCTGCCACCCAATCCTATTCTAGAAGCTTTATCCATGTTAGCTCTGCCTTTTTCCCTTCTTGACTCATCCTTTCTAACAAAACTGTTGCTATTGGTCTTTTGACAACGTTGAAGAAATTTTGAATTCACTCTCCCATGTTGACTTCTCATTGCTCCTTGAGCCTAATAGTATCCAATTGCCCTTGTTCTCATTGTCATGTGATGGAATCTTGTACTGACAAGGAGAGATGTAAGCTCTATTCTTTGTTTAATCGCTATAAAACCATAATTGTTGCCCCATTCTAATATAATTTAATGCTATAAATTTGTTTCCACGAATCTGATTTTTGAAGCTCCTATCTCCCCCCCTGCTACTATCTTCACCATATGGTCCCATAACTACTTATAGAAGCTCTTGTCCTCTAGTACTCACAGGAAACCTGTTCTTGGAATATTCTCCCAACAAGTGGGTTTCCTAAACAAGAATCCCTATGGGAGCATATACTCTAGTCTCTTGGAAAGGATCTCTGCCATACTGCCTTCTCCTCCCTTCCAATTGTGCTCCCCTACTAGTTTGAGCTTTTCCATGCGCCAGGATAATCCACTTGGATCCCACTACTAAATAGGGAGTCATCATCCTCAACATCCAAGTGTTCCTACTATGTCATGCCTCTGGCTAGAAGTGTCACCCATTCAATGGGATACCAAATCATGACCTCTCTCTAATCCAACAGACATGTGCCTCTGTAATAGCATATGTCAACCATAACACCTATAGAGTCAATGAATTCCTAGAGAGTGTCTCTCCTAGCAATCTTCAACAATATCTAAAACAAATCACCATGCTAATGTTGCGCTACTTTGATTATAACTGAGATGCCAATACACCAACATTCTATCTCCTAATTTTGCATCTCCACATACTTGCCATCCTTCTCTCTATGTAGGTTGAGTATTAATGTGAAAGGTTTCTCATTACTTGCACTTCTACTTCCCTCTATAATGTCGCAAGGCTTGTTTATGTACTTTTGAATAGGGTTGTTGTACATCTCACTTCCTTCTTTGGTTAAGAGCAACTCAAGAGCATGTTTTTGATGTTGCACTATCACGAGTTTTAATTGCTCCTTGATACTAAGAAGCTTCACAATTGTCTTAGAACTCATGATCCTCCATTCTTCAAGCTCACCATCCTTCTTTAATGTTGTTCCCTTTAGCCTTCTCAGTTTATCCTTTATTTCTAAGAGGCCTTTGAAAAGATTATTAATCTCTCCTTGAATGTGATTCTCGTGACTATCATTTGGAAGCCTTGTAACCACTACGGATATCTTCATATATGCTTGCATTTCTTTGATGGTTGGTCCATAATGTGAATGCTCTACCATTTCGCCTAATAATATCGTTTGAGCCTTTGATGAGTTCTTCAAAAGAGGTAATTCATGATCCTTCTGCTACAAACTATATCTCTCCCCAAGCTCCTGCAAACCCGTAGATTCTTTGTACCTATTTAGCTTGCATATCTAATCTTGAGTGTTAATGATTTTGTCATCCTCCTGTGTGAATATATCCATAGATGATGAGGATTGTGCTTCACTAGCTCCTTCTCTTTCTACCCGTTCTTCTTCTTGAAGTATGGCATTGAGTCCATGCTCCATAGTTCCACCTGCTCCTTTGACCTTAGCACCATCGGGTTGCAAAAAAATTCATCCTTTACCAATTCCACACCAGTGACCAACTTTCCCCCTTTCCTGTTTTGATGTACAATTTGGGTTCCTTCCTTTTTGTTTCTTACCCTTATTGGCATATCGTGTGATTTGCAACCCCATTTAATTTAACTTTCTTTTAGTCAAATGCCTTTTGAACCATTTAAGGTTAAGCTCAACCTGCTCTTTTTGAGGATTCATGAGCTACAGGTGAAACAACCTACTCTTTCCTCCAAATAGGCAACACATTTGATTGTAGTTGTTTGCAAATGGCACCATCATCACCTAAAATCAATGAAAAATTATTTTGCATGTTGGTTTTTACAATGCCTGGATGATATTCTTTGATATCGGTGAAGAAACAATGGAATATCTAGAAAATCAAACCACTGCAATCTATAATTAGCATAATGGCACAAAATTTGGTTTTAGCCACCATATCTAAAATCTTGAGTTTCTTACCAAAGGTAATATCCTTGATATCATGCAATCCTTGGAAGATTTCCACGATCAGTGGTAACGCCCTTCTTAGAATGTCATCATTGTAGGGATGAATATGATAAATTATCCTTATGATCTTATAGAGGCAAGAAGAAACTGTAGGCCTTACCTCCTTACAAAAGTGTTCAATAAACCTGTGTTGGATCCAGGAAAACATTGATGGCTTCAATTCCCAACTTAATATCCTCCAATCATGTTGGGCTACTTTGGACAAGCATGTGTACAACTCCTCCAACCGAGAGAGAATATCCCATGTCTTCATAAAATTCAATTATGATCCAAGTTCAAAGAGTCAATTCCCCACTTGCTTTTATTTTTGTAGATCCCTCAACTGCTTCCACTGAAGAATAACATTGACTCCCTTTGAGAAAGGTTTGTTGATCTACTTTGCTCTTTTCTCCATGGAGGCATCACTATTAAGAAACCAACAAACATATTGTTGTACTACCTTGGGAAAATTGTTGACTGCTTGATACAACTCCATCATTCAATGTTAATCTCATTAGTGTAATATTTCCCTTTTGTTTTAAGGTATTTCAGGGATATTATGGCTTTCCCTTTTCATTACTTCTAAATAAACTAACAACCATAAAAAATCCCTTAGGGACATTTCAACAAACACTTGGAAAACATGTTGAGCTTATAAATAGTTACATGTTAATCCCTTTCAATTGTAAATTATTACAACAAAACAAGATCACAAATGCTCACTTGGCAACAAAATAAGTTTTGCTACATGATGCCAATGCAATGCAACTAAATACAATACTCTCAACTTTTCGTGAAGAAACTCCCTTATCAATATAATTATGTAGTTGGAAATAGCTTGCGAGTACATTATCATATCTAACCTCAAAATTTGCTACAACTTACTCAAATTGTTATCTATTGTCAATTTCTTATTTATTTCCCTAATGTAGAGTTCTTAACCTCATAGTCGCTACTACAAGAATAGTTTCAGAACCTCAACCTCCAGTTATAGGGTTACTGTGTTCTTCAGGTACTCTGTTGTGAATCTTAAAAGCAATGTTGTGGTCAGAATGATGCTACTCCAATAGAGTTATTTCAATCCTTTACTGTGGGGAAATGTAGCTCGTCCTCCATAACAAATTATTATTTTGGACCTCCTAAAGCAATCATTCCTGCCCCTACCTTCTCTAGATGATGAAATTCATCCCAACACAAGATTCGAGTGGACCACCCTGCAAGACAATTTTGGCCCTTGATATTGGAGGCAACTCATCCCCCTTGTGACGAACAAATTTAGCTTTATGAGGAAGATTGAATTCAACCCTGTAGGGTTTATTAGTTTTACCTTCTTGAATAAAATTATTTCATCCCAAAATCAGCCTTCCCAACATAATACAATATGGCCCTGTCAAGATGATAACTTGGGTCTTAGCGAACTCGTTTCTCCAAAAATAAATTACTTATTCCCTAAAGAAGATGATAACAATTTGGCCCCTGCTATTACAATAAAATTCGCCCTCTGAAATGCACCAGTTCGACCACCTCTTATGAGCAAAAGCTCAACCGTATAAGAGCAACAATTATGACCTCCAAACAAGCCACATGATCCCTCCACAACTTAATCCTTAATTCTCTCAGGAAAATCGACTGGAAAGACTGACTTACACAATTAATTTGGCCTCCAATTACTAGCACAAGATCTCCTAGATAATTTTGGCCTAGGAATCTACCTCTTGATGTTCAATAAATTCAGCCTAATTCACTTAGGTATAGATGAAAATTTGGTCCTGCAACATAAATCAAACTCGGCCCCCTGTGTATAAATAAGTTTCAACCCTGCAAGAACTTTCCATTTGATAATGAAATCACATTAGAGTTTTGACCTGTTCTTGGGTTACTGGTGCTTATGGTTGAATTAGACCCACAAGAAATCCATCTCTAAGGAAGTTGAGCCCTTAAAATGGGACTTAGATTTGTGTTAGATTTATTTTTATATCCTGGTTCGGACAAATGAAAATTTTGCCTCTCTCAAAATTTGCCTACAACTATATGATAATTCATTTTTTGGGAATTAGGGCTTGGTATCCATAGTCAATACAAACCTTGTCAATTTGATGAGAATTTCTCTACAACTTTACACATCTAACAGAAGCTGATAAAAATTCGACCCAAGGGTTTTTTACCCTTTCATTTGTTTTCATAAAAAAATTCGTCGAGATCTCAATGTAACATTTCTTAAATAAAACCCTTCAGGCTCACAAGAAAAACAACTCTGATACCACTGTAATATCCCTTTATTCTAAAATTATTTAATTTCTTATAAATTATATATGAAAAATCTTCAAAAAAATCACATAATAATTCTTGTTGAGAATTTGGCAAATTTAAAAGTAATACAAATCTTATAGACAAATTCCGCTGCAAAACCCCAACTACTTATTTATTTATTACTGAGAAGGAAATTACATCAAATTTATTTGAAAGGAACCTAACAATAGATAAGTTGGAGAAACTTAGCATTTTTCAGAATCCTTCTTTGGCTAGACTCCCTTGTCTGCAATGTATGTTGCTGCAACTTTCTAACAATCACCCCAAAATCTCGCCTTTCCTCGCTAACCACCACTCAAGAACTTGAAGCGGTTTTTCCTCGTGACTAGGTAGGGTGGGTGTTTCACCACCAAAACTAGGTTTACTATAATATCCCTAAAGAGGATAATATCACTATTGAAGAAGATCTACACCAAGGGTTACAAACCCTCATACAAATGTTCATAGAGCCACAAAAACAATTCACCAAATGATTCACACATACCTCCCTATGAGCTCATGCTTCTCTTTTTATTGTGATGGCTTATTAGAATACTGTGGATAATACCATGGGTCGTCTAAATACCATGGATTATTTTTTCTTCTTTTAATAAGTAACTTTGTAGTATTTATTTTTCTTAAGTCACTTTTATTTAACTAATTTCTTGATATTGCATCATCACCTTTTTAATTTGTAGCCTATGGGAATGGTTAGGCTAGTGAGTTAGTCTTTGTTCCCAATGCTTGGAAAAAGAGACATTACAAGCTTGGAGATTAAGAGCTTAGAAACCATTGGCATCTTGAAAGCTAAGAACTTGATCAACAATGAGATCCCTTTTGGCTATTAGACACTAAACTTCATTGATGAGCAATAGGAAGATTTTGTTGTACTTAAGTTGCTTTGAACATGTAGAAGGATCTGAGCTTGCACTTTGTGCTCCATCTTCATGGAGGTGCACATAGTAGAAGATGACTTCCTCCTCCGAGGTTCCAATGTCTCTCCCTTCAAAGGGGATGTCAAGAGTAAAACTTCAAATAATCCTTGCTCATGTAAAGATGCAACCTAAACCAAGTTACTGCTCCTCCAAAAAGGAAGAAAGCTCCATCATATGGAGAACATCGAGTGCATCCCCATGTTATATATCCTTATATGGGTTATCATTGACATAAACAAATGTTTTCTTCTACAAATTCATTGGGTTTTGGTCATCATCTATAAATCTCATGAAATGGATAGTCTCCCAATGGGCTTCAACTTAAATGGTGAGATTTTGTTCAATAAAACTCTTTACTATATATCTCACCAAACTTTAAAGTCGTAAAAAGATCATCTAGGATAGACTATGATTTTAGTGCATTGTTGACATCTTCTTCAAACCACCATGACTTGAATTCAACTCAACTTTAATAACCATGTCCTCAAACCTAGATCACGTGCAATTATTAGATCTCACCTTTGCTCGTGGGAAGAGACATACTTAAGGGAATAAAGAAATTTACAGGGAACTTATAAAGAAGAATCTAAGCTTAAAGGAGAATATTATATTTTCCCATGCTAGAACTTGTGTAAAATAAGTACTCACTTGATGAGAGGTTCAATGGATAAGTTCATAATTAGATTGTGCGAAGTTTGTTTGGATACATAACATTTGAAAGACACATGTCCAAAAAAAAGATTTCTCTATTAAAAAAATGGAAAATCACAAACTTAGTATGTGGTAACATTATGATGAATCCTCGAGGGAAGGATGCATCATTTAAAACTACAATATAACTACAATAAAGTAGCACATCACGCCCTCCAGGGGATGTGTTGTTGAAATATGTTCTTAAAAAATAAAAGAGAGACATGGATACAATAATTTTGACGATAAAGAAGAAAAAACACTTATACTTCATTTAAAAGATGCAACCAGCCTAGATCCATCTTAACTCTAGTTGTACCAAGCCGAAAGGGATCAAATCTCTTTTCACTCTAAAAGAGGTTTGCATCTCAAGAGATTTGATCCATCTTGACCCTTGGTAGATCCATAGTTAAGATGTATCTAGGTTGGTTTTATTTCCCCCTTTAAATAGGATATATTCGACATGAATGCCATAGGTTCTCATAAACCTAGAGCTAAAAAACCACCGGTAACTTGACCAAGCTAAGTTTTTTGTGTAAGGTGAATTTTCTTGATCAATCATAATTAAAATACATCATATGCGATCATGAATCTTATACTTTTCTTAGCACAATGTACCATATACTGACTTGAACATCACTAAGATGTATGAGACTGAGAATATCAAATGAGCCATAGGGGAACAAATGAAACTTTTGCAAAAGAAAATCATCCCATTTGGGGCCAGTCCTTAGGGTGACCTTTCTTTCCTTTCTTTTTCAAAACTGTGAGCTAGACTTTTGAAGGCTAGTTTATCACAACAATCTGAAGATTATCCTTGTGCGCTGAAGGAGAATCCTTGTAAGATTCCAAAGAATTCGACTCATGAGCTGTGAGCCCGAAGAAGCATTATTTATTATTTCTGTGCTTGTTGAAGGAACATGGTTCACACTAGGGTCCTCATAATACTTTTGAGGATTATAAGTCTAGACCTTGTCCATCAAATGCACCTTTTCATCAGATCCTTCATCATCCTTGTTTAAAATAGAGGAAGCTCCATCCTCCATAGGAGGTAGGGCATAGGGATTCTAGCTTTTAGCGTTGGAATTTTGAGTATTCTGCGTCTAGCGAGATTTGAACAGTGAGCAAGAATTATTTAAATGGCCTGTTTGCTAACAGAAGTGACAACGAAAAGCAATATTCTCATAGTCCAAAGCTTGGGTCCAGTGAAAATCACCTATTTTTTAGTTTATTTGTTCCGACAATCCTTTACTGATATCAATTTCAACACATATTCTTCCGGCATAGGTGTATAGGCCAAGCTGCCCACGAGAAGAATCAATGGTAAGGAAACGACCCAAGGTATTTCCAATGCTTTGAAAGGCTGAGAAGCGCTAGAGGCGAGTAGCCAAATTACGAAGCAAAACACATATTGGTAACTTGGTAATGACTATTGTAGAAGGGTTGAAATTTGGAAACCAAGGGGTTAGAAATAGACTGACATTGCCCCAGAACTAGGGCCCTTCAAATAAAACTTCATGGTAGTCTTCTTGTTCAACAAAAGCCACAATGAAGAAACCTTTGGAGCAAAAAATCACCTTGCAAACTTTGGTCCATGAAGAATGGATCCATTGGTAAAGATTGGTCGAATGTGGCCATAAACCATTAAAATGACAGATTAGGGCTGACTTTGCATATATTTGATGGAGATTCTCAAGAGCAGGGTGAGAGATTTCAACAGATGGAACTTCCTCAAAATTTTTAACCAGGAATGGCCTAGAATTCGTTTGGGATTTAGCTTCCTGAGGGGAGGGTTGTGCATGCATAGCATCTTTATAAGAAAAGGCCCAAGGGGTGGAAGGCTTGCCCCTAACCCCCCTTGTAAACGGAGGACCATAAAGATAGTGGCATATTTTTCAATATTATAGACTGAAAGAGGGCAGGAGTCATCTAACTGCTTACCTTCGAAAAGTAGGCATTACATGTCTAAGGGAATACCCATCGAGAGCTCCAGGGCACGCTTTACATCCTATACCAAATTTGTGGGGCAAACCCTAAGGAGCAACAAATTCCCATAGAGAAGTTTGATAAATATTTGAAAAGAAGTCATTACATGCATGCCCTTCGCATCTATCTGCATGCTCTCTGTTTGATGCATGCATTTTCTCTTCACATTTACTTGCATGCTCTCCCCATCATTCCCCTCAACATCATTGAGCAATTTCATACACATGCAAACCTGATTATGCAACCACACATTCTCATGTTTCGCGTTCAATCGACCAACCCGATCCTTTTGAATTGTGGCCCTTTCTCTAATGAAAAAGAAGCGACCATAGGATTCCAAAACCCACCTTATTTGGAATTGGTCCCAACAAACAGTTGAAGGAGACATTCAGAGAGTTACGAGAAGCCATCAAAGCGTCAATCTGGCCATCTAACAAAATTTTTTGAATTATTTTGTGTGCCTCCTTCCATGTATATTTTCCCATAGCCATGAAAGCATTCAGATATGGCTAGAGAAAACAATTGGAACCCTTGACCACAAGGCCATGGAAAATCCCAACGTAGGCCAAGATGTTGAGGTCCAAAACATAATTGCCAATGACCATGCTAGGCCTCGGATACTGTTCAGGCATAGGCCTGAACAATCCACAAGGTAGCTTTTGCTTTGAACAATGAATATCATTGGGATGTTCAAGAATGTAACCCTCGTTGCAGACAGATCCATCGCCATCTCCTCCAAATGTAAATATTCAATATTGACCAAGTCAAGTTTACCTTAATCACCCAACAAAAAATAATAAAAATAATAATAACAAAGGTAGAATTTTTATTTTTATTATTTTAGTTTGAAGTTATTTTTATTTTAGCATAGGGTTATTTTTATTCTATTTTGATCAAGTCAAAATGTTTATAGGACATTACAACATCTCTATTATATTGGGTTGGAGAGCGCCTCTGGACATAATTAATTTTACTGATCTTAAGTAGATAATGTATATAGCTTATTAGAATGGGTTAAGAACATGCTTCCTCTTAAAAGGTCATAAGTTCAAATCCAAAACGATTAAAGTATGTACACTTTATAAACTTTGGCAATCAGTCGTTGCACGGGGATGAGTCCCTCATTTCATAAACTTAACTATGACCTTAGAATTGAATTATTATTATTATTGTTTTTCTTGATGACGATGATGATGATTAACGTCCATTGAGACCATTGAGGTCTATTAGACCTTAATAAAATAAGAGATTAAACTTTTTAATATTTTATTTCTATGATCAAAGAGAAGGGAAAGAAGCGTTCCTAGATCACTATAGTTCTGCTGACTGAACAAGTCAAGAAGGTGATAGTGTGGCAAATATTTTGGAAGTGAGTACGTATGTGGGTAAGATCTGGGCACTCCAAGAGAAAGTACTTTTCATCTTCAACCCTCTTAGTATCGCACAACTAACGGATTCTTTCATCCCAAGGTGTTTCGAGAATAGACCAACGCCCAATTTCACTTTGAATCTCCTAGGAATTAGTTTTTATCTTTGCAATATTCATTTTCTTCTTAGCACGGGTCAAAACAAATAGATGCTAGACTAAAGTTAATCACCTCTTTATAATATCTTAGCTTCCATTTTCCTTCAAACTCCTTATCATCCCACAATTTATACTTAAATTTAAAAAAAATAATATTTTTTGTATTATCTTTCTTCTTATAAAAAACCATACTAACTAAAAAAATAATTAACTCCCTACTCATAAATTGACTTATAAATTCTCATTAACATGTAGTTATTGTTTATCATTACAATGCATTAAAATAAACGATAAATATCTTATCAATTAAGTCAATACCCATTTTAATATATTTATATAAAATAATAAAATTTATTATAATGGGATTATCAATAAATAAATAATTATTATTATTAATAAAAAAAATCATTTAAAATAATTTGTTATGAGTGTATAAGAGGTTAAAGTTTACCACTTAAAATATATGTCGGTGGTCAAAGTAGAGTTTCACTCTTTCACAATGTTTTTGGATATTTAACTTATTTATCAACAATCCATACAAATTTAGAAGTAAAATGAATTATTGGTAATATATAAAAGAACAATCCATACAAATTTAGAAGTAAAATGAATTATTGGTAATATATAAAAGAACAAAGTTTATCATCTAAAATACTTTATTGATATTTCCAAAAGTGAAGAGTCTCACTTTTTCCACATGATTTTAAAACTTAAAAAAAAAAAACAACTTATTTCGTTACGTTATTTTTTTAACTAAAAGAATACTTATATATCTTATTTTAAAATTTAAAATTAATTTTAACCTATAAAATATTAAAAAAAATATCTTTTCATCATAACATCTAACCTTATATGATCAATATTACATTTCCTATAGCTTATTACTGCAGTTTTACTTTTTCAATTATTTTGTTGGAAAATATTCAATATTACATCTCCAATAAATTATTACTCCATATTTGCTTTTCCAATTATTTTTGTTCATAAATACATTTTGGAAGAACATCAGAAACCCTGTCCACTTTATTGACAGGTAATCGCCTAGGCTGAAGCTCGGGACCATACGAAGCTGAGCCTCGGAAGAGTCCAGGTCAGGTGAATTTCCATTTTGGCGTAACTTGGCTCTAGTTAGAGACCCACATGCATGACTGGGGAGAGGGTTTCTGAAAGAAGATTTTGATTCACAGGGGTAGCGCAAGGGTATGCTGCCAGGCTTAATACATCTCATCCGCAGGTGTAAATAATCTAGGTTTGTTTCGGATATCCACTAGATGCTGCCGAGCACAGCTAAATTTGAGCTGCTAAAAATAGCCGAGGTTTCAATACCAGACAATTGCATGTCTGTCGGGATGCGTTGAAACTCAAAGGGTATTCACAGAAAGTGATCTAAAACACCAACTGCTAGAAGATCTGGAGTTGTCTGGTGGTCTCAATTTTGCGTTGCAGGGTCAGTTTGGTGTTCTGCTAATCCTTGCGTGGTTGGATTTGATTGGATCCCTGAATTATAGAATCGGAGATGCCTTCATATGGGGATTTAGATAGACAGATAGAACAGCTGTTAGAATGCAAGCCACTTTCAGAGCTGGAGGTAAAGGGCCTGTGCGATCAGGCAAGGGCTGTTTTAGTGGAAGAATGGAATGTCCAGCCAGTGAAATGCCCCGTTACTGTTTGCGGAGACATCCATGGTCAGTTCCATGATCTGATAGAGCTCTTTCGCATCGGTGGCAAGGCTCCTGATACCAACTATCTCTTCATGGGCGACTATGTTGGTAAGGATATGGATGCACTTGCATTGTTGTGATTATACTCTGTTAGCCAATCTGTTGCTTGAATTGATGGCAAACTCCGCCAGTAATTTTAATGTAGTGATGTATTTGCAACATTCTGCAATTGAACATACGGTGGTAGGATTGGGTATTCAACAAACCCATCACACACTTGCAACTACATGTCAAATGCTTTTGAATATAAGCTAGTAAACATCAGGGTTCAAACCTAGCGACGTGCTTTTTTAGGCGCTCATGTTCTCACCATTGTTTGGGAGGTCATGTTTTCACCATTGTTTGGGAGTTCGCCACAGGCTGCTTATGAATTTTTGATCATTACAGTTTATCTGTTTACAAATTTCCCATAACAGTTTCAGTGACCTGGGGCACTTCCTGAATTACCCTCTTTAAAAAGACCTGAAAAAAATCATTCTAGAAGTGGGTTGGAGGGTTGAATGGTAAGACCCATTAATTCACCTCTGGGCGCCCTGAACACAGGGTAGACCCTAAGAAAAAATGCACTTAACAGACAGAGCCATCAGGTAACGTAGTACAGCTGAGAGGGGTAAGTGCGGACATCAATCCGAATTCTCACATTCTTCTCGATGACCAAATCATAGTAAATAATATTGTTTTTTTCCGTTTCTTTTAAATTTTTTTCATAGAACGTGTGAATATTGCATTTCACAAACACAGAAAATTTCTGAGCTACACTATTCATAAGGATAATATTCCTCCCCATAAAATGCAGTTAATAGACTCCAACGCAATTATAGAAGATTGGTTTGTGACTGTTGGATTCCGTCATGGTTAATGAACTTTAATTGATGGAGTACAACACTGTTATACAAAACTTTTAATTGATGGAGTGCAGCACTGTTATACAAAATTTAATATTCGAAACTGTGAAATTTATTTTCAGAAAAGCTCGTTAGTTTGCCACTGGTTGACTTGAGGAGATACCAATTGATGTGAGCATACAGACGAAATCTAGAGAGCCAACAGAAAATAAACAAGAAATCAAGAGAAGCAAGGGATAGATAGGAAGTGTGGGAAACTGTACATACCTTACATTCTATGTTACATGTCTTTAAATAGGCTTACAAGCACATAGAACCTGTTTTACAAATCTATGGTTGACTGGAAACCACTGACCAGGTGAAACACTAGGAACAAGAAATATATTTCTAATGGCCAAGTCAAATATGGTATGGCAAGTCTCTTCAATGGGGACTACAGAAGGAATGCACATATTAGACAGAGCCATGAGGTGTTAGAACTTAGTTTAACTGAGAGTGGATGCTAATACATCAAGCTGAGGTCTTGCACCCTTCCCTTTCAGATTACCAAACAACTATATATTATATTTTTTTTTTCCTTTTTTCTAAGGCATTAGTCTCTATGCATTATTTTTTCATTTCATGAACCCAAAAGATTTGCAACTATACTATACTCATGCAAACTATTTCAACCCTTAAAATTCACTTAATGGACTGCTACTCAACTGCAGGAAATGGTATGTAACTGGTGGATTGTCACTATTAGTGAAATTTATCTAACGTGGTGCAATGCTGTTATATGAAATTGATTTAATATAACTGGCTGTGAAATCTATTTTGGCTTTTTGTTATGCGCATAATGTTGTGCATCATCTGGACAGTTTGGTACATGAAACAGGCAGTTGACAAAATCTAGTGTACCATAAGTGGCAATGGAAGGCCCTTTGTTAATATCTTTACTGGGAGTAAAATTCTCATGTATATGGCATCTGAGTCATTGCTGCACTGTTACTAAATTTTAGTGTAGAGTGATGGAATTTTTATTGGTCTGCAATTTATTATTATGTTGTTATTATTATTTTATTACAAAAGAATCAATATTAAGGTTCCTCTTTCTTTCTATGAAATACATATCTTGGGAAACCCGTTGGGCCCTTCCCCTCAATTAAAAGATGGTAGCCAGGATAAACTGGATTCTGTGGAAGCTCGAGGCTTTATCAACCCAGGGCACAAGCTCGTTACAACAATATACTCATTAAGAGCTCAACGTGTCACTTGTAGGAATTGGACTTGGGTTGGGAGGTTAACATTTCTCTCAACTGATGAAGCTAGACCTATTTGACAACAATATTAAGAATTCTATGATCTATCTTGACATATTAGACATGATTATGGAAGTAGACAAAATTTAGTTCATTTATATTATGATTGACAGTGGGGAATCTGCTCTTCATCCATCAATGTTCAAGATTAAATTTCATGAAAATTTTCTTCATATTTATGTGCACATGAAGTCATATCTCAGAACGCGTGCATGTGAAGACACATTGCATAACGTGTGCGCAGGAAGTCATCTGCACCTCTTGTAGGCCATGTTTTAAAATTTGCTCTTAATCTATTAATATTATAAGATTTTATGCAAACCAGCAGGGAGTTTTCAGGATATCAGCATGGCAAGGCATTTGCCTTACTATCATTAAATTCTAAAATTGTGAAAACTGCCAGTGGGAGTCCGGCCTTAGTCCATTGATATCATAGGTTATATGTTATATCACACTGATATTTTATCAAGCCTTTAAATTTCGTGCAGCTATATGCAAAAGTTTAAAACTGATATAAAGAGCTGCAAAAACCCAACTTTCTTCATTCTGTACAAATTCTAAACATTCAAGAACATGCACAAGGCATCCAAGAAGGTTTTAGCTTGGTGTAACCAGCACTTGGAATCCTCGTGAATAAACTTTGTTGAACTCTTCAACACATGTTAATAGTCCTAACCTACAAACTTAGGAAAGAAAAAATTGAAATCTCTATCAAAATTGCCATCTAAAATCTATTATATATTGAAACACATCTCATTGAGGAAAGCAACAGGAAGAAGCACACAGATTTGAATCTCAGATCACATCATTGTTTGTTAATCTTGAAAACATGGAATACACTGAAAGTTTCAAATTCTATCGTTCACATGCTGCTTTTACCATGAAAACTGAATGAATAAAATTCTAAGTTACCAGGATTTGGATACAGATATAGATGCGATATGGATCTGCCAGTTTTTTTGAAAAGCCAGGATCTGGATACAACAAGGAAATGGCAAGTACAAACACTAAAAATATATTTTCATATTTAAAAAAAATAAAATTTGCATAAAAAGACTATTTATTGGAGAAGTTGCTGACAGGGGGCTCACTCTCATCGCTCTTGGAGGTCTCACAAAAGCATGGGATGTATTTAACACGACCATTCTTAACATTGACAGCATTCCTAGTTTCGATGAATCATTGGCTAGATGCACTCAAGAAGAGACGAGGATGATGGGGAGAGACAAGCCTTCAAATGGAACTGAACCTACTGCTTTCTCCACTCATGCAAAGAGGAAGAACAATGCTGGTCCAAAAAGACAAGGTCAAGGATTCAAGCAGGGATTCAAAGAAGGAAGAAAAAGAAGGTGCTACAATTGCAACAGGTTTGGCCATTATGCTAGAAAGTTCCCTCACAAGAAGGACATTCCAAGGGATGATGACAACAATAACCACAACAACTACAAAGGCAATGGCAATCAAAGGAACAACATGTTCAATAATAAAGGAAAGTGGAATGTTCCCGCTGCTCGAGATGGAAATGGTCGACCTCCCAAAAGGAAGAGAAATCCCAGGTATGAGGAAAGTAATGATGTAGATTAAGTTAAAACAAAAGGAATTTTGTCTTATTTTCGTCCTCACTATTGCCTCTCCTTTGGATACTTTGGATCATTGGTTGATTGATAGTGGTGCCTCAAGGCGCTTCACTGGTTACAAGGAGGTCCTCTCAAATCTGATTGAAAAGAAGACTAATTTGGAGATCATACTTGGAGACAATGCCACCTACCTTGTGAAAGGGATAGGGACTGTTACTCTTCACTTAAATCAAGGTCAAAACCTTAATCTACAAGAAGTATTGTATGTACCCGATTTGAAGAAGAACCTGGTGTCTATTTCTGCGATGGAAGATAAAGGCTTCAATGTAGCATTCATTGATGGAAAGGTATGTATTTGGCAAAGAAACCTGAAAGATGCATTTACACTTGGATTTAGGGTTGAAGGCCTCTATCAAGTTGGAGGAAGTCCTTTGGGAGATTTGACTTGTGATACTTCTCTTCAATCTGAATTATGGCACTGAAGATTTGCCCACCTGGTCACAGGTATGCCCGAGTTCAACGTAAATCAAGAAGGTGTTTGTCAAGGTTGTGCAATTGGCAAGCTTACAAGGGGACCATTCCCCTCAAGTGAAAGTCAAAGTACTGACATTCTTCAATTGGTCTATTCTAATCTATCTGGTATGTTGCCCGTAACATCACTAGGAAGATACTTATAATATGCAATTTTTGTGGATGACTTCTCTCGCAAAACATGGATCTATTTTTTGAAGAAGAAGGATGAAGTGTTCAAATGGTTTCGTTCTTTCAAAGCCTTGGTTGAAAATCAAACAGGGAAGAAGATCAAAATATTGAGGACCGATAATGAGACCGAATATGAATCAAATGAATTCAATGACTATTGTAGAGAGGCTGGCATTAAGAGGGAGACCAACACTTCATAGAGGGAGACCAACACTCCATATACCCCTGAGCAAAATGGAGTTGCTGAAAGGAAGTATCGAATAATCATATAAGCCACTCGTGCCATGCTTTATGACCAAGGGCTATTGAAGTTCTTATGGGGAGAAGCTGCCAACATTGCCGTATATGTTCAAATTGGTAGCTCACATCAAGCATTGGATTTTAAGACACCCAAAGAAGTTTTCATTGGTAAGAAACTTGACGTTTCTCACTTTAGAAAATTTGGATGTCTCGTGTATTTTCATGTGCCTAAAGAGAAAAGAAACAAGTTAGAAGCATCTGGGAAGAAAGGAACATTTGTGGGCTACAGTGAAAACTTGAAGGCATATAGAATCTATGTGCCTATTCAAATAGAAGTGGAAATAAGCCATGATGTCACTTTTGATGAAGCCTCCACCTTAAGGAAAAGAACTTTGTGGCTCAAAGGCACTCTCGAAGATGCTGAAAGACATATTGCTCCAAGAGGGACATTTCGTGAGAGTAAGAAGCTGAACAGGTATCAAGGGTACTTAGTTGCTATGAGTACTATTGTTCAATTTGAGCCATGTACGTTTAAAGAAGCTGTAAAACACCAAGCATGGAAGGATGCGATGAATGAGGAGTTCGAATCAATCATGAAGAATGATGTCTGGGATGTGGTTCCTAGATCTAAGGACAAGTCTGTGGTCACTTCTAAATGGCTTTACAAAATCAAACATGGAGCTGATGGGAGTGCTGAAAAATACAAGGCTAGGTTTTTGCTCGAGGCTTCCCTCAAAAGGAAGGAGTGGACTATGACGAGATATTTGCTTTGGTTTCCCAATATACCACTATCCGATCTATTATTGCTCTCGCTACCTCCCAAGGATGGAGCCTACACCAAATGGATGTTAAGATTGCTTTCTTGCATGGCTCGCTTAAGGAGGAAGTCTACGTAGAACAACATGAGCGGTTCGAAGTACAAGATCGAAGGACACGTGTGCAACTTGAAGAAATCCCTTTATGGGTTGAAGTAAGCCTCGAGGGCTTGGTATGTGAGGATTGATAGCTATCTTATGGAGTTGGGATTTACAAGGAGCCATGCTGATCTTAACCTATTATACTTCAAGGTCGAAAAGGACATGCCTCTCATTTTGGTCCTTTATGTGGATGGTCTCTTTCTAATAGGTGCAGACCCTCTTATTTATCAATGTAAGAGGGAGTTGGCTTTTAAGTTCGAGATGAAGGACCTAGGTCTGATGCACTACTTCTGAAGTCGGGAGGTTTGGCAAAAGCCCGGTGAGATTTTCCTCTCTCAAGGAAAATACCATTGTGAAGTTGCTCGAAAGATGTGGGATGGTGGATTGTAAGTCTGTGTCTACTCCGATGGAACTCAACTTCAAGAAGCTATGTGGAAGTGCTGCTGGGCTCGAATTGGCAAATCCTTCTGAATATAGAGAACTTGTGGGGGCTCTGATGTTCTTGGTAAACTCCCGTCCTGACATATGCTTCGCTGTGAATATGTTGAGTCAATTTATGGTCAAGCTTCATCACATACATTGGATTGTCACTGAGAGTCTCTTGAGATATCTCCGTGGCACAATCAACTATGGACTAAGATACATTGCAGGGAATTTGACACTACATGGATATATTGATGTTGACTGGGTTGGCAGTGTGGTGGATCATAAAAGCACGTCTGGATGTTGCTTCTCATTGGGGTCTGCTTCAATTTCTTGGATGAGCAGGAAGCAAAAATTGGTTGCTCTAAGCACGCGAAGGCCGAATACATTACAACTTTTATGCCCTGTTGTGAAGCTGTTTGGTTGAGGAAGCTCTTTAGTGAGCTATTTGAGCACTTGCTGGATACCACTGTGATCTTCTGCGACAACCAAACTGGGATTCACTTTTCAGAGAATGTCGTGTTCCACGACTGCTCCAAGCACATTGATATCAAGTACCACTTTATCCGGGATATGGTACAACGGGGAGCAATAAGGCTCCAACACATTAGGACTGACAAGCAGGTCACAGACATACTCACAAAGCCCTTAGGGAAGGTCAAATTCTTAGCCTTCTGAGAGAGTCTTGGAGTCGTGGAAAGACCCTCCTATGAGGGTCCTGCTTGAGTTGGACATTGGGCTCTGGGAGTTCTTGAGGGTTTGGGGTACTTCTTGGAGCTATGGGTGACCATAGGGTGAGTGGTTCACCTTCCCCTCTTGGTGCATTGTGTACAGTGTGAATGGTTCACCTTCCCTTGTTATACCCCATGATGGTTGATTGTGTGTAGGGTGAGTCGTTCACCTTCCCCTACGATTGACATATGCATCGGATGAGTGGTTCACCTTCTCTTATGGCACATGAGCAGGATGAGTGGTTCACCTTCCCTTGTTGATGCCCCATCATACATCCTACCTATGTAGTCTGAGACTCATTGGAAGTACCTCTCATCTGGCCAATGAGTTGGGAAACGTGGATAGGGACCATAACACTACCGATGGACACATCGTGCACTGCCATACTCCCTATGTCTAGGATGCATGGTGTTCAACAACTTGATCTCGGATCAATTGAGGTTCTACCTCTGGACTGACTTTTGTTAGTGGAAAGCGGTAAGGTCTTGTGACTCACTCTTGATCAATTCTTCTTCATTATTACATCATGGTTTAGTAGAGCAGAGATGAGATGACAGAGATAGTACATGATGACAAGATGGCATGATGGTCGACGATGATGATGGATGGATTGGCCGGTGGAATTCTTCCTAGTTGAGAGGGAGTGTTAAAATTGGAAATTAGAGCTAAATTCCACCTTGGGACATCTCATTTGATGGAGATAATGATTGCATTAAATTCCTTTTTTTGAGAGGACCAAATTTGATATAAGCATCATCCAATTTGGACAAGCGGAAGTGCATTTTTGAATTTATGCCAACACATGTGCAAATTGTTCAGGTCAGCCACATCAACATGTAGGCTCATGAAGCCCAATGGATGTGACTCTTCATCCACAATGAATTGTATAAATACAAGTGACCTCTCACCTCATTTGGAATCTTCATCACTCACACATTCTCTCTCCTCTCATTGGTTCGTACAACATTGGGCATTCTCTCTCCCCCACGTGTGGCACATGGAGGACGAAATTACAGGACAAAATTGCAGGGCCGAAAATCTCTGAAATTTCTATAGTTTGACTAGTGTTGACTTTGACTTTTTGGGCATCATTTGACTTTGATTTTCTGGGTATATTTCTATCTCAGTAGGTTGCATTCTTGAGCACAAAAACCTAGGAAAAAGGACTTTGACTTGCGTTAACTGCAAGGTTGACCAAGTTTGATCGCAAATTCCATGACTGTTTTGGGTTGAATTTGACCATTGCTGGAGGTCGAGTTTGATTGCGTTTGAACGAGCTTCAAAGGAGGAGTTTGACTGCTGCGTTGATCATTTGTGATTTTTGGTTAGGGTTGAAGTTTGACTGCGGTTGACTGTAGATTTTGACAGGGCTGATTTGACTTGAATTTGGCAAGTCAATTTTGACTATTCTACTCTCTCTGTTTGCTGAACATTTTGATATAATAATAAGAAGAATTGATCAAAGGGTTCTCCCCACATTAGGGTTTTTCCCTGACATCCACCTGAGGGTCCTGCTTGAGTTGGACATTGAGCTCTGGGAGTTCTTGGGGGCTTGGGGTACTTCTTGGAGCTATGGGTGAGTGGTTCACCTTCCCCTATTGGTGCACTGTGTACAGTGTGAATGGTTCACCTTCCCTTGTTATACCCCATGATGGTTGATTGTGTGTAGGGTGAGTCGTTCACCTTCCCCTACGATTGACATATGCATAGGATGAGTGGTTCACCTTCTCTTATGGTACATGAGCAGGATGAGTGGTTCTCCTTCCCCTATTGATGCCCCATCATACATCCTACCTATGTAGTCCGAGACTCATTGGAAGTACCTCTCATCTGGCCAATGAGTTGGGAAACGTGGATAGGGACCATAGCACTACCGATGGACACATCGTGTACTGCCATACTCCCTATGTCTAGGACGCATGGTGTTCAACAACTTGATCTGGGATCAATTGAGGTTCTACCTCTGGACTGACTTTTGTTAGTGGAGAGTGGTAAGGTCTTGTGACTCACTCTCGATCAATTCTTCTTCATTATTACATCATGGTTCAGTAGAGCAGAGATGAGATGACAGAGATAGTACATGACGACAAGATGGCATGATGGTCGACGATGATGATGGATGGATTGGCCGGTGGAATTCTTCCTAGTTGAGAGGGAGTGTTAAAATTGGAAACTAGAGCTAAATTCCACCTTGGGACAACTCATTTGATGGAGATAATGATTGCATTAAATTCCTTTTTTTGAGAGGACCAAATTTGATATAAAGATCATCCAATTTGGACAAGCGGAAGTGCATTTTTGAATTTATGCCCACACATGTGCAAATTGTTCAGGTCAGCCACATCAACATGTAGGCTCATGAAGCCCAATGGATGTGACTCTTCACCCACAATGAATTGTATAAATACAAGTGACCTCTCACCTCATTTGGAGTCTTCATCACTCACACATTCTCTCTCCTCTCATTGGTTCGTACAACATTGGGCATTCTCTCTCCCCCACGTGTGGCACATGGAGGACGAAATTACAGGACAAAATTGCAGGGCTGAAAATCTTTGAAATTTCTATAGTTTGACCAATGTTGACTTTGACTTTTTGGGCATCATTTGACTTTGATTTTCTGGGTATATTTCTATCTCAGTAGGCTGCATTCTTGAGCACAAAAACCTAGGAAAAAGGACTTTGACTTGCGTTAACTGCAAGGTTGACCAAGTTTGATCGCAAATTCCATGACTGTTTTGGGTTGAATTTGACCATTGCTGGAGGTCGAGTTTGATTGCCTTTGACCGAGCTTCAAAGGAGGAGTTTGACTGCTGCGTTGATCATTTGTGATTTTTGGTTAGGGTTGAAGTTTGACTGCGGTTGACTGTAGATTTTGACAGGGCTGATTTGACTTGAATTTGGCAAGTCAATTTTGACTATTCTACTCTCTCTGTTTGCTGAACATTTTGATATAATAATAAGAAGAATTGATCAAAGGGTTCTCCCCACATTAGGGTTTTTCCCTGACATCCACCAAATTTGGTGTCTTCTTGTATTGGCTTGTCTTCTGCATTTTGTTTCATGTTCTATCTACTTTTACTATCAATGTGATTAGTGGTTAATGTGATTGCTACTGGAAATTTGAATTGGAAATTGTCATTGGGCTGCTAAAGGAACATTGAAGTAATTGTGCTAAGCATAGAACATACCATTGTTAACTAAAATTAACATACATGGACAATGACTTATGGCTATGTTATTTACAACTTTGATGACAGCTAAACAGTGACCCTAATATAACAATGAATGAATGACGATGACTTTAATTCAGGATAGTGATATTTGGGTACTGTAGTGACTTTGCATAATAGTGATTATGATGATAGTAGCCTTATTATTATGATGACAGTAAGATACATGATGACAATAGCCATGCTCTTATGATGTCAGTAGCCATGCTCTTATGATGTGAGGGACCTTGCTCTTATGATATATAACAGTAATGCTAATTCTTGACAGTGATGATGAAGACTCCTGATATTGATGACATATTGCAGTAACATGGATGATGCAACTTGAGACAGTGATATGACAACAAGTCTATTGGAATTGTTTCGTTCAATTCACAAATGAACTTGTGCACTAACGTGGGTTGGCCCTAGGAGGCCTGATGTGATTTTTGTATTTCATTGTCATTGTATTTTGTATCTCATCTAAACATTTGATGAATATCTAATAGAAGAAGAGTTTGGTTGGGTTTTCCCCCTTGTGGGGTTTTGCCCTGGTCTCTAATCGAATCCCAATGTCTCTCTTGTGCATGCTTTTCTTCTATTGTTCTTTATCATTCCGTTGCATTGTTGATGTTATTGTTCTCTCTACATAATTGCTAATGATGATATGATGTAATGGGGTGAATGTAATGTGTAAATAATGAAGAGTTTTGAAAATGCAATTATCTACAATAAAGAACAATCAAGACCAAAAAATTAACAGTGGGTGGAGGTTGGCCTACACAATGATCGGTGCATGATGAGGTTGTCGAGTTTTAAAGAGTGTAAAAGATTTTCTAACTTTTTCTAGAAGTTCACTTTTACAAATAAGTTACTTTTATAACTTAAGTGGCACTTGTTTGTACAATAAGTGGGAACCTATTTTACAATCAAATTACTTATTTTTTTAGTTGCATGCAAAAATTATTCTTTAAACAAGAATAATAAAATGACTTTATCACCTTAAGTGCTTCACGTTTATAACTGAAATGAGATGCACTTTTACAATATAGTTACTTTTACATCTTAATTAACTTTTAAACTTGGGTGACACTTTATAAGATAAGTGAGAATAATTTTTACAATAAAGTTACTTTATAATTTAAAATTGAATGCAAAAAAATACCCTTTAAAAAAGAATAATAAAGTGACTTCAAGATTCACTTTTATAAGTTAAGTGAGACACACTTTTACAATAAAATTATTTAATAATTTAAGTTGGATGCACTTTTCAAAAAGTAACCCACAAAAAGAGAGACTTGTTCAAAACCTCTATTTCAATAAATTAACTTTTAAGCAATTGAGCTGTCACACAAATTATATTAAATGTTAGGATGGAGTTTTTTTTTTTGGTGGGGGGGGCGGGGGAGATGGTTTTCCCTGATACAAATCCCAAAATGAAAGACATTGTGTAAAAATTGCAAATATTTGAAAAAAATGATGTTTTCTTGTATCATGATACCTAGTGCAATTTTGACAATCTTAAAGGTCAAGTTTGATTTTTATTTTTCTCTTTCGTCCTTGTAGTTGTTAGGGAATGGGAGGGAAGGTGTTTACCAACATCAAGAAACAATTGTAGGAGGGCCAAATCATTGTTCTCATCGCCATCAAAGTTTTTTTTTTTATTGGAGCAAGGATTAATTCCTATTTGTTTATGAATTTCATGTTTGAGATCCTTGGTATTTCTTCAAGTTCCACATTTCTTCAAATTCCACCCACTTAACTAGTTTTTTCTAGATTTATGCAAGGTTTTCAAAATGCATGTTGCTTGCCTCTTATTACCATTTTTCATGTCATAGAAGAACTTAAAAGTTTGTTATATTCTTACCAACAAGCTAACTTTTACTCCAACAATGTTTAATGTTCATTTTTTCCATTTTCTTTTGCCTAGGTTTGATGTTGGAAGTTGAGTATTGCCTTGCCAATATGCTGAAACCTTTGGACCCATTTTGGTAGTATGGTGAACTTAAAGATGGGATATGTTGACAAAGATTATCTTGGAAATTGTGTGGGTAGCCCATAACAAGAGGGGTTAGTTGATTGAAGTACCACTTGGCTAGACTCCCAAGGCATGTTGTTGGGATTTGTATTGCATCAACTCCAAAGATTATGGGCACCAACCATAATGCTATTTATGAGGAGGATGAAAAGAAGGAAGATGCAACAACTACCGGCATTGAACTTATTGCTAGTGGAGTGGCCAAATCCTCAAGAATCACATGGATATTTGAGACTTAAGGTTGTGAGAGGCACTCCATGGATTCACCTTCGATAAGGACCCCACCTTTCTTTGTTCAAAGAATTGGTTATGGGGCACAACCTTCCATCCTCTCAGTGGTTAAGAAAAATAAGTAAGAAGAAGATAGGGTTGTGGGGAGGTGTCTTTTTTGGAGTGACTTACCTTTGAGCATCACAAAGACAATTTGTTTTTCTAGTCAATGTGGTGATGCTATTGCTATGGTTGGCCCAAGGTATAAGTGACCTGCCTATGAGGAGTTGCAGGGGTGAATTCTTGAAATGGAAGAGAATGGCATCAATGGTATATTGGAGGGCCTAAATAAGACATGGGAGGTCATTATATGCACAATAATGTTTGATGGTTGGTCAAATAGAAAGGGTATGACCTTTATTAATTTCTTGGTCTATGTTCCTAGGTGTAGAATGTTTATTAAATTCATTGGTGCATCAACACATGTTAAAGATGCCACATTGTTGTGTAAATTGTTGGATGGGTTTATTTGAGTTTGCAACATGTTGTGCAAACAAGAATAGATAATGTAGTTAATTGTGTCTGTTGACATGTTGCTAATGGAGAAGGATCCTATAGTTTTTTGGACACCGTATTTAGCCCATGGCATTAGTTTGATCCTTGAGGATGCAGGAAAAATATCTTTTGTCAAGGAGTTCATTGATTGGGCTAGGAGTGTCACAAAATTCATTAATTTGGGATTTGATTGATATTTGATGGACCAAAATGCTCTATTGGCCCATTTGTGCAGCAACACTTTTCTTCAACCCTTAATGGATCAAAATGTTCTATTGGCCCATTTGTGTAGCAACACTTTTCTTCAACCCAACCTATGCTTACTCATGTAACTTATTTTGATGCAGAGTATGCAATGGATCCTTACATGTTTCACGAGGATGGTACTTGATGTCGATGCTCGCAGGACAATTACTTGTGAGACAAAGATGTATTTAGATGTTAGTAGGCGATTTGACTTTATTAATGCTATCCAAGAAAGTAAATGTCAAATTATAATGGTCAATTATATATTAGACACAGGCATTAATGAAATAGCTTCAACTTCAAGTTATTTTATGCTTTAATGCTTTATTTCACTTTAGTGTGTTTCTCGGTCTATCCTACATTCATAAAGTGGAATGACTCGACTAGCTTGTAACCCTTTATAAGAAAGGTTTTGCTTTCTCATTATTGTGCAATGTTGGTTTTATTTATGTGTTTGTATTATTTTTATATGGTATTTGAGCCCAACATTCTCGAAATTGTATCAAGAGTCTCATGGCTTTGAAAGATAAGGTTTCCACACATGCGACCTCCACAACTATGTGAGTAAAGACCTAGGGACTATTGTTGGTAGAGATGGATTAAGGGATTGACTACATAACACATCAAAGAACGAAAAGTGTTTCATATCATTCAAAACAAGGATTGAGTGAATTTTGGTTTTAAAACCCAAATTTATCAACAAATCTATGCATTTTAAGAGATACATAGCTACTAGTGCTATTTAGAACCAATATCTAGGTGTTTTTTCTTTAGGATTGTAGATTGAGGGAGGGAAGAACAAGTATTTTAAACATTTTACCGTATCAATGTCTATTTTGTTAGTTTTTAGTAGTAACATACAAATGTTCTAGTCTCTATGGTGTCTTTAAGGCTAAGGAACACATTTTCTCCAATACCTAGAAAATGTTTCGAGAGAAAACACCTCAATTAGATTAATTAGCCAATTATTAAAATTTTCGTAACTTAGGAAAATTGGTTAATAAAATCGGACTAACGAAGGAAAATTGATTTTACTCTAGAGACTTTCGGAAAAGTCACTTGATGGGGTCAAGATGATCTTAACCATTGATTGTGATTACATCATAGTCGTTGATTGCTCAACGAGAGATTATAATGCAAGTTGATGGGGTTTGGAGAGATACACTTAAACAATTTGACTTACCGAGTTGCAGAGTTAGCAAGGGCGTAGTTGAAGTAGAGGGAGACACTAGTAGCGGGCTCTCAACAAAGATTTGGGAGGAGAATTTTAGAGAGGAATTTCCATAGTGATTTCCAGTTTCTAAAGGCAAAAAGGAGGTCGATTTTGTTTGCAGGGAAGGAGGCCGAAATTAGCAATGTGAATTGTCAATTCATCAGTGCGAGTGGTAGAGGAACTTGATTTAATAGCTAGTTGCCGAAGACATTGCCGAAGGTAGAGCGAATGGGTCAGATGAGTCACTGGAGGTCAATTTGCTAGTAGATTAATTTTCCCAGAGGCAATTCGAATTTCTGGAGCAACTAGTGTGCATTTCTGGCCAACATTGTGAGTTGCTAGGAGGAGGCCGAGTTGTTTTTGCAGAGGGAACTTCGTGTTTCCAGACTATTTTTGATAGTGGAGAAATTGTATATCGGAGCTTTGCTATTATCAAGCAAGCAGTTGCATCTCTCATATTGCCGAAGAATAATAATATAAACCCTCATCTGTTGCATTGGTTTTCCCCACATTGGGGTTTTTTTAGGGACTATTGCCCACAAATTTTGGTGTCCAAATTTTTGTTTGTGCAATATTTTCTCAGTTCTTGTATTTAATATTGTGAAGGTTGCAATAGTGAATTAATCGTTATTTGTCGTAATAATTTATGAAGACAAATAAACTGCATAAGTTAGAAGATTAATTTCCAGCTATAATTCGTGGAAATTTCACATGGTATTAAAGCTGATCTAAGCGACAGAGAGCTTGTTGTAGTAAATCAGTGTAGGGCATAAGAAGAAAAGCACACAGGGGTTTTTACCCTGGTCGATTTCTTCAGATTTCTCTAGTTTATTTAAGTTAGCAGATTTTTCCAGAGATGGTCGCATTAGGATTGAGAGATCAGGACACGTTGGATGGAGCCTCAAACTTTGGGGTTTGGAAGGCCAAAATGTTGTTCTTATTGGACAAATTTAGTTTGAAGGATTTTCCTATGGAAAATGTTTCTATATCAGTAGATCCCATCTTGTTACATGAATACAGGAGGGATAATGCCAAAGTGAAGAGGATGATTCTTGATGGAGTTAGGGATCACATCATTCCACATTTCACAGAGAAAGATATAGTGAAGCAGATGTGGGATACTGTATCGAGATCCCTCAGAAAATAGGAAAATGATCCTCAAAGAGAGAATGAGAACCATCAAGATGCATAAGGGTGAGGATGTAACTTCTTATCTCACTAGGGTTCGGTTCGTCAGAGCTGAACTAGTTGCAGTCGGAGAAAAACTGAGTGATGATGAGCTAGTGTGTGTAGCACTCAATGGGTTTACCAAGGAATGACATATGTTTGTCCAAGGGGTTTTTGGGTGAGACAAGCTTCCGGATTGGGATCGGCCGTGGAGTGATTTCACTTAGGATGAGCTGAGGCTTAACTTAGTCAATGGAACTAGTAGCAGTAGGAAGCATCGAAGGTGAAAGAGGAGCAAGAGAACGTCTCTCTATCAGGAAAAAGGTAAAGCAAAGAAGGGTCCCAATAAGGGACAAGGCTCAAAAGGAGAGAAGAAGAAGAAGGACTTGTCAAAGGTCAAATGTTTTGGTTGTGTTCAACATGGTCACTATGTCAGCCAATGTCCTAACCGGAAGAAGTATAAGGAGGGGAAGCAGACAATAACTTCAACGGACATGAGGATTTGTCTTCTAGGCTAGAAGATGAATTCACTCCCATAGCTTGCCTCTCTAGCTCCACATCCACAATTGTTTGGTACATAGACAATGGAGCGTCGACACATATGATGAGGGTTGGAGACTACTTCTCCAACTATAGGGAGGAGGAGGTGGACTTCCAAATCTAGATGGGAAACAAGACAAAGTGTACTCCAGTTGGGAGAGGTACCATCAACATTCAGAGGGAGACAGGTAAGAACACTAATGTTACAGATGTGTTACATGTGCCAGGTTTAGGTATGAATCTGATTTCAGTATCTGCACTATAGGATAAGGGGTACGATGTCTACTTCGTGGGGCAGAAGGTGTTCATCAAGCACCAAAGCTGGAAGAAGGTCAAATAGATTGGGGTTTGAAGTAACAAGCTATACAGGTTGCATTCGATTCTCCAAAGGCACTGGTTAGCAACAACAATAGTATTGGTAGAGACTTGGGAGAGTTGTGGCATTGGAGGATGGGACACTTACGCCATGGAGCACTAAGGTTGCTTAAAGAGACTATAATAAATGTTCCAGAATTGAGCATAAAACATGATGACATACACAGAGGGTGCATACTTGTGAAGTTTGCAAAGACAATATTCCCAAGAAGTGACAGTAGAGCCGATGGTGTGCTGTAGTTGATACACTCAGATATTTGCGGCCCAATGTCCACTAGATCTCTTAGACGGTATGAATATTTTGTGACCTTCATAGATCACTTCTCTAGGAAAACCTGGATCTACTTTTGAAGACGAAGGATGAAGTCTTTAGTTGCTTCTAAGTTTAAGCCTCTTGTGGAGAATATAACAGGAAAAAGGATCAAGGTGCTTCGTACAAACAATGGAGGCAAGTATACAAATAAGGGCTTCATGGGGTTCTGTGTGAAGGAAGGCATCGGAAGAGCTTGGATAGCAAAGGTGATGTTGTATGACCAAGATATGCCCAAGTTCTTATGGGCGAAGGTATGTAGCGCGATAGTGTACATGCAGAATTGGGTTCCTCACAGAGCGTTGGGGAATATAACACCAGAGGAGGTCTTCACAGGGAAGAAGCCAGAGGTTAGGCATTTCAGGATCTTTTGTAGTATAAAATACTGTCATGTGTTGGATGACAAATGTACCAAACTCGATCAGACTACAGAAAAAAGATATTTCGTTGGCTACAGCGAAATGTCCAAGGCATACGTGATCTTTATTCATGGTAGTAGGAGGATCATTGTGAGACGAGACGCAAAGTTCCATGAGGAGAAAGCTTTCAGGAGATCTCGCTAGTTGCCAACAAATGATCAGAGTGGGCTAGCAGAAGCTCCAAGGGTTGAGCAACAACTGCAGGGTCAATAGAGTACTAGTACAATTATTAGCATGAGCACTAGCTTAGGTGCAAAGGGTCTTGCGAGTTCACAATAGATGGAGTAGTGGGGGCAGGATGAGGAGCATGAAACTCCAACCACCACTAGTGGAAGAAGTAGAGAGGTGCTTTAGATGTTGAGAGACATGCAAGAGTTTGTGGGAGCGCTCCTAGATCGAGCACCAGAGAACGCAGACAACCTGACAAGTACAAGGTGTTGGTGACAAAGGTCATTGACAGGGAGCCTTCTAGTTATGATGAGGCTGCACAACATCAGGTGTAGTAGGATGCCATGGTGGAGGAGTACAACTCCATCATGATCAACAATGCATGGGAGGTCGCGCCTAGACCAGTGGACAGGGTAGTGGTTGGCTCCAGATGGATCTATAAGATCAAGTATGTTGCAGATGGCAGCATAAAGAAGTGTAAAGCTAGGTTCGTGACCAAGGCATGTGTGCGCAGAAGGAAGACATTGATTTTGAGAAGACCTTCACTCCAGTGGCCAGATATACCTCTATTCAACCAGTGGTATCTCTAGTAGCGCAGATGGGATGGCAGATTCACTAAATGGATGTCAAGAGAACATTCTTGAACGGGGTGATAGAGGAGGGGGTGCATATCGAACAACTAGAGGGTTTTGAGATGCATGAGAGAGGCACACGCTTGTGCAGACTGAAGAGAGCACTATACGGGCTCAAGCCTCAAATAGGCTCCCAGGGCATGGTATGGTCGGATTGACAAGTACTTGCGACAGATTGGCTTTGTGAAGAGCAAAGCAGATTCCAACCTCTACTATTTGATGGTAGGGGGTGAGCCACTCATCTTAGTTTTGTATGTGGATGATCTCTTCTTGAGAGGGTCACCAGGGCTCATAGAGGACCGCAAGAGAGACTTGGAAACAAAATTTGAGATGAAGGACTTGGGCTGATGCATTTCTTCCTAGGATTGGAGGGTATAGCAGACGAATGGGGAGATCTTCTTTGTTCAAGGGAGATATGCTATGAAGATCCCGAAGAGGTTCAAGATGCAGGACTATAGACTCACATCCACACCTATGATTACCAACTGGAGGAAGATCAATGCTTCAGAGGACGCAAATGTGGACCCAACCTTGTATAGGCAACTCATCGGATCTTTTATGCATCTGGTCAACACAAGGCCAAACGTTTGTTTCGCGGTCAACACTCTCAGTCAGTTTATGGTGGAACCAAAGATGGTGCATTGGACAACAACGAGACATGTTTTGAGGTACTTGCATGAAACAATCGAGTATGGATTTAGGTATGCTCTAGGTGACGGTGTCAGTTTGTGTGGATATATAGATGTAGATTGGGTAGGTAGTTTAGTGGACCGAAAAAGCACTTCAGGGTGTTGCTTTAGTATTGGTTCAGGGATTGTCTCTTGATGCAGCAGGAAGCAGAAGTTTGTGGCACTGAGTTCTGTAGAGGCAGAATACATGGAAACTAGCATGGCCACATGCGAAGCTATTTGGCTTCGGAAGTTGCTAGTGGGTTTGTTTGGTCAACAGATGGATTCGATCCATATTTTCTGTGATAATCAAAGTTGCTTCAGGCTCTCTGAGAATCCAATGTTTAATGATAGGTCAAAGCATATAGACATAAGATACCACCCCACCAGAGATTGTGTGTAGCGTGGATTAGTTCGACTTTAGCATGTTCCCATAGATCAGCAAGTTGCAAATATTCTCACGAAGGCCTTAGGTAAGGCAAAGTTTGTCTACTTCAGGGATAAGTTGGGACTAGTGGAGAACACCTTCCTCACGAAGAGGGAGTGTTAGTTTTTGGTAACAACAGACAGGTGTTCTAGTCCCTATGGTGTCTTTGAGGCTAGGGAACACATTTTCTCCAATACCTAGAAAAGGTTTCAAGAGAAAACACCTCAGTTAGATTAATTAGTCAATTATTAAAATGTTCTTAAGTCTAACTTAGGAAAACTGGTTAATTAAATTAGATTAATTAAGGAAAATGGATTTTGCTCTAAAGCCTTCTGGAAAAGTCACTTGATGGGGTCAAGATGATGTTAGCCATTGATTGTGATTAGATCATGTCCGTTGATTGCTTAACGAGAGATTATAAGAGCAAGTCAATTCCCTCAGGTTGTCAAAAGCTTGGTATGCTTCAACTAACCAACAAAGGATATCCTTCTTTTTAAGTCAGTCAGTGGATGGACAATAGTGGAACAATCTTTTACAAATTAATTGTGGAAACTTACTAAACCCAAGAACCCATGCAACTTCTTAAGGGTTGTAGTCATCGGCCATTATGTGATGGCTTATATTTTTGTAGGATTTTGGTATAAACACCCGTCATAGAGATAATATTGACATGATATTCTAAGCAAGTCTTGGAAAATTCACAATTAGATTCCTTGATGTAGAGCTTCAGTTGGCCTAAAGTTGCTAATACAATATTAAAATGCTCCAAATGTTTTGTGGATGTTCAACTATAAATGAGGATATCTTCAAAGAAGAAGAGGACAAACTTGGGAAGATATTTACTAAACACTTTGTTTATTAAACCTTTGAAATGTTATTGGGACTATTACCGCAAAATCTAGCAGGTCTAATGCAAAGCCCAACTGGACAAGATATAGACCTTGTGGCAGCGAGAGTTCGACCACCATTGTCACCTTAGCAACCTTTCTCTAGCTATTTAGTGGTATCTTAAACCACAAGAGAGGCTTCCAAGGATATTGAACAAGAAGGATTCAAGGTGATGGAAAGGTCTAATGATTGGGATAGGGTATTGGTGGAGCCAAGAAGGCTAAGATACTCTTCATCAAAGTTCAAGCACTCTATCCCTAAACCACTAAATAAATTAGAGAGTTGTTATAAGTTAGGGTTTGGCAGATTTTCAATGAAATGACATGCAATTTCATATAACAACTAGAAGAAATGACCTTTCATTTGTAGGTCAATAAGGGAGCAAGACTATCAATTAGATATGTAAGGTTGAGGGTTTGTAGTTGAATTTTTAAAGTTGAAACATGCATAAAACAATGATAATAAAGATGATGTCAGCCCTAGAATTAGGGTTTATTGGGCAATTAATTAATTGTACAACAATGGCACTTCTTTGAGTAACTTGTCAAACCTATGAGTGAAGTCCTTGTGTTGTACATTAATGCCTCTCCTGAACATATCTCATATGCCTTGAAGGACAGGGACCCCCAAAACCTTGAACAAGCCAAAGCCTTTGCTGTAACCATTGAGCACATACATACAAAATTGACTTGCTCTTTTATCCTCGAGCCAAAGTAGAGGTCAAATCCAAACCATTTTCCTATGTTGACCACAACTTGTAATCCTTTGCCCAAAAGTTTGATAAGATAACTAATGAATTGATGTAAGGGCAAATGGGCATGATGAACAAATTTACCATCTTAGATAAAGAAAATGGGTCTCGTTTATTTTCCCATGTCCCAATTCAACAATGATAGGGCCCCTAGAAGGAATCCTAATCCAAATAGTGGCAAGAGTACCTCTCAACAAGCTATGCCTAAACACCCTTGCCCTTACTAACATGATTAATCAAGAGTGTTTTCCTTGTTATACATGTGGAAGTTGTCGAAGGCAGAGTATATTGTAATCAGTTTGGGTCAAAATGCTTTGACTCTTAAGTAATTTGGAATTTTTAGAAACTATTTCCAAAGTTTATTAAAGATTTTGTAAAATTAAATATTAAACTTATTTTTTTAGAAATTGAAAATTATTTTTTGAATTTTTAATATTTGAATTCCTAATTTTTGATTGGTGGATGACTAATTTTATGTGGTTTAAAATCATTTTTTCATAATTAAAAATTGTCTTAAAATATTAAAAATAAGAAAAAACCTCTAATTGCCAAGTGTCATTATAAATTAATTTTCAAAAAAAAAAAATCCAAATTGATGGACTTTTCCATAATTAACATTTTCTTTTCCAAAAAAGAAAATTGTTGCCATTATGTTTTGAGTTTTTACTAACCATGGAAACTGGCCGATTTAAAAAAGAAGTAGCAACGCTGCATATTATATTGATTTTTCCTTGATGATTTTCTTTAATTTTTTCCCTTGTTGATTTTTGTTATTAAATGGACTTGGTTCAATCATTTTCCTCAATAAACCTTACCTATATTATATATTTTCACAATTCAATTTAAATCATGATGCAATATAAAAAATAAATTTAATTCAACACTGCAATAAATAAGATTTTCTCTTTTGTCTTCACAATTTTACTTATTTTTAAAAATATAAAATAAAAAAATAATTTTTAGGAATCTTTTTGCACTCACACTTAGCAATTTGTGTAACTAATTTTTTTTTTTTTTTTTTTTGTTTTTTTTTTGTTTTAATAGTGAGACATTATAATTTTTTATATTAAATATTTTATTACATATGAATTCTTTGCCACACGATTAAGACGACATGAGATATTTCATATCAATTTGATTTTTCCGACATAGAAATTCTACCATAGAGTATTTATTTGCCTTGAATTTAGAGGAGTATAAATTTAAAGTTAAATAAATAGTTTGTTACCATAATTAGCTTTTAAAGAAATTGTTTATATTATTACAATGATTTTTCCGCTGTTTTTTTTCATATTTTTCCCTTGCTAATTTTTATTATTGAATGGACCGGTTCAATCATTTTCCTTAATAAACCTTACCTATATTATTTATTTTCACAATTCAATTTGAAATCATGATGCAATATAAAAATAAAATAAAATGAAGTCAACATTACAATAAAGAAGGTTCTTTCTTTTGTCTTCACAATTTTAATCATAATTTAAAATTATTAAAATTAATAAAAATAAAAAATTAGGAACTTTTGCACTGACTATTGTTGTAACTAAATTTTTTATTTTAATATACTGACATTGTAATTTTTTATATAGATATTTTATTACTATAAATTCTTTGCCACGTGATAAGAGCACTGGATACTTCAATATTAATTTGATTTTTTCGGACATAGAAATACTACCTAGATATTTATTTGCGCTAAATCAGGATGAGTATAAATTTAAAAGCAAATAAATAGTTGTACAAAATAATACTTTTAAAAAATTATTTATTTTATTTATATCATATATACATTATTTAATATAAAGATACTAGACATTATAATTTCTCCTCTTTATTTGATCCCATAAGCTAAAGATGGAATAAAATGTGTACAAGCACATTTCTATAAACTCTTAACTTTTGTAGCAAACAATGATGTTGGGGCTAATATTTCATCCAAAATTATCTATGCCCCTGTTTTTATTTTGCTCCAAAATTAACTAGTCCATTAATTACTTTTGTTATTTTGTTGTATTCAAATGTGTTTCATTATTAGATTTATAAATTTGTCCATGCATTGAATAATTGCTATCAATTACTTTTTGCATAAGAGGCAAGTGCTAAGCAGCAACGCTACATATTAAACTTGGTCTAAAAAATGTATCGATTTTATAGTGAAGAAGAATGCCCTTGCAATCAAGTTGAAGAAGAGGATGTTGAAAAATGTGTAACTAGGTTCGGTCTTCATAAATATGAAATGTACTTTTGATTCTTGTAAATTGTAAAATGAACGAAAATTATTATTATTATTGGAGCATGGGTTTCATGCTCAAGGTCTTTTATTTTATAGGTCAAACACCCATTGAGTGCTCTAGTGTTGGTCCTAGGTCAAGAAGTCAAAAGAGTCATTGTCATAAGTTGAAGACCCCATCAGGCACATTGTAACTTGTAAATAAAATTCTTTTTGTCTTTAAAAGTGTCAAAATACCTATCAAGGCCAAGTCGGCCTAATTTGAAGAGCCACATCCACCTTGAAAAACCTATATAAAGGAGGAAACTCGACCTTCTTGAAGCACATTCATCACTCACTCATCCAAGCAAAGGAGGATCAAGAAGAAGGCAACGAAGAAGGAAGAAGACAAAGGAGACTTGTTTTTGGGCTATTTCTCTCTCACGTGCGAAGGAAGGCTAGGGTTTCTGAGGCAGATCTAGGGTTTTCTTCTACAAGTTCAATCTTGAAGAAGGGAAGGAAAGAAGGTCAAGTGAAGGTCACAAGTAGCCATCCTCAAGCTTCAGAAGGAAGATAAAACCAAGCAAAGGTTTGAGGAATCCTTGGGCTAAACAAAGCTCACACATGTGGCAACAACAATTGTAGGAGGGACGAAAATTTCAGGTCTGCAGTGGAGGCTGAAATTTTGTAGCTGGGGGTCGAATTTGTGCTACTAGAAGAGATTTGACTTTTTCAACGAAATCACATCATCCGGAAAGGTTGGACTTGGTCTTAGAGGGTATTGTTCTTGGTCTGGAGGTCTTGGAATTCGTCAATTGAAGAGTCTATAAGGAAAGAGAAGAGATTTGCGGGTTTTCCTCTCAATTGGAGAGGTTTTGGCCCTGGTTTGCAACCCATACTATGTATTCTTGTTCTTCTTGTTTTTGGTCGTTGTTTGATGATATACAAACATAATAATAAGTAAAGAAGTTAATAAGTAAGAAAAAGTAAGAATACATCACAAGCAGTTATCAAGGAAAGATAAATCATTCTAATCATTGCCTTATAGATTTCTCAACAGAGGATAGCCCAGAGCATTTAAATTTGATAAATGATTCTGGACCTTTCACAACCTTGCCAAATGATACTTCATCCCTTCTTCAACAACAACATGAAGTCCTAACAAAAGAACATAATAAATAACGTGATGAACATATTAATGCTATTGAAGCTAGGTATAGGTTCAAAGGGCTGCATTATACTAGAAAGAATAATGAGCCAGGCAATCTTGAGGCAAGTAATAGTTTTGCTCCCCAAAGAAATGTGACTAAAGTACCTTATCCATCTAGTAAGAGCATCCCCAAGGCTGCTCCCTCAAATGTTGGTAATGGGGTATCATTATATGTAGATTTGGGAAGTGTTCAGACTCAGGTGGACGTGCTTGTTCCAATATTGGAGCTTGCAAAACTTGAACCTTAGAGACGTCAAGTTAGGAAGATTCTCAACTTTGATAGGGAGCTTGAGGACCCTCTCGTGTGTTGGAGAATCTAGTAGGGTAGCAATTAAAACAGTTCTCCCTACCTTGATAACTTCTTGCGAACTTATGTTGGCTTCTTATTATTCTTTATTAAATTCTTTTCATCAAACAATTATTGAAACCATTCAATCATGAAGATAATAAAAGACAATGAACAATGTAGGCTCCAAGCCAAGGAAAAACCCCTCCAAGGGGAAAACCCAAAAACAATTCTTCTCTTCTTATAGAATCAAGTCACAGTGAGACCTCCAAGACCCAAAGACCAATACCAAGAATCCTCTAAGCAGCAAGTCAGCCCTCCAACAAGACCTCTTCCAAACGAGTCAAAGTTCACCAAAGTCAACAAAAGTCAAACTCTTCAAATCTATTCCAGTGAAAGTTTCGACCCTCTACTTCAGGTCTACAATTTGGATTTGCAATTCTCGAACTTGCATAGAAACCCTTGTTTTTCGCATGTGTGAGCAGAAAAGGTTAGATTTTTCAAGTCTTCTTACTTCGTTTTTGACTTCTTCTATTCTTCTTGTCTTTCACTCTTGAATCTCTTCTTGTCTTGGTGCCAGATTGAACTTGTTGATGATGTCTCCAAATGAGTCAAAGTCTCCCTTATATATACCCTTCTCAAGGAGTCAAATAGGCCTTTCCTAGGCCGACTTTTGTTGGCAGGGCCGACTTGGTCTTGGAGGATAAAATGGCTCTTCTTGACTTAAAAACAAAAATTATCTTTAGTTATAATGAGTCCAAATGGGACTATAATACATGACAAATATTCTTCTTTGACCCAATAAGCCCTAGAAGCATGAAGAACATGCTTTGACCTAAAACATGAAACCCATGCTTAAACAAATAAAAATATTTTTTCTTTTTATATAAAATATACAATGTCATGATTACAAAAGTCATTATGAAGACCGAATCTAGTTACATTCTCTAACACTCCCTCTTAACTAGGGAGGTATTCATAATCCCATCATGAGGTACAAGGATTCTCGAATTGAAGTATTCTCATAAGAAGAGTCAGATTGATAAGCCATCTTTAAGCATCAACATCATAACCAACATTGTCAACATAACAAGACCTTGACTAACAAGCTCAATCTCTTCACTACATCAGAGCACAATGTTAGGAGGCTTTACGTGAGACACCACACTAACTCTTTAAGGTATAAACCCCATCCGGACGTTCATCAGGTATGTCCTTCTAGGACTATTCTTATCTTAAATTCCAAACCTCAAAAATATTGGTTCTCTTCGACCACAATTTTCTTGGATTCCCTGTCCAATCCTCAAAAAGTGTCGGTCCATGGGACTTCTTCCTATCTTGGATTCTCAATCGTCAAGGAGTACCAGTCCCATATGCTTATCCAATCCTCCATTCTCCCTCCTAGTACCTTCACTAGACTTACGACTGTTAGTCCCGATCTAGTGCATGATACTTGGAGAATATGGTGTATGTCATCACTCCCTCTCAACAAGGGAGGAGATCCTTACTCCCTCTAAAGCATAAAGGAGATTTTTTACTTCCTCTCAACTAGGAAGACATAATCACAAGCTCTTGTCTCAAATTGCATCAATACATCAACTACTAGTTCTTTGATTGAGATCTTTAGTAGTAGCTACATGGGCTCCTTTCTCGTATCTCATCATATTTGAGCTTTGACCTTTCTGGATGTTATGGAACCAAACTCTTTCTTCAATCTATGATAGGGTTCAGGCCATCAACCTTTCATATCACTTTCCTCCAATCATCATTGAGTATCAATGTCGATAAAGGCATTATTTCGAGCCAATCAACGTAAAGCTAGTCATAGCTTCCTCTATTCATTAGGAAAGTGATATTCCTTGCCATCAAAACATGATCATTAGGTTATCTTTTGTATTGCTACCTTTCTCTACCAAGATGGTGTAGACATCTTGGCAACCAGGGCAAAACTTCATGTGGGTCATCTTATTCATGGCTGATGATATTTTTATTAGATTCCTCTCGTCGAGAGGTGTAGGACTGATATAAAGATCATCCGATTCCGATAAGTATTCATGGAGATATGAATTTATTTTGATTATGGAATTATTATCAAGCCGACCTACAACTCATGTAGGCTCAGAAGCCCAACAGTCGCATCTATTCACCCACCAACGTTGTGTATAAATATAAGAGGACTTTTCCTCATTTGGACTCACTCATCTCATCACATCTCTCTCTCTCTACTGCGAAGATATGAGTCTCTTCTCTACTGCACTGAAATGGGTCTCTCTCTCTCACACATGTGAAGCCGGAAGCTGCTGAATTTGAAGCTGCAACTGCAGAAGTAAAGATTGACTTGTGAGGCCTAGAATATCTCCTCTTTGGAACTGCACTGTAGGTTCATCTAAACCTCCTCTGAAAGCCACAACTTTTGGTGGTGGAATGAAGTCAATCCGATGAACGGTTTGCAAGATATCGACTGCCCTAGTTTGAAGTCGGAAACTGTTGAACTAAAGCTGCAACTGCAGAAGTAAAGATCGACTTGAGAGGCCTAGAATATCTCCTCTTTGGAACTGCGCTGTAGGTTCATCTGAACCTCCTCTGAAAGCCGCAACTTTTGGTGGTGGAATGAAGTCAATCCGATGAACGGTTTGCAAGATATC
>APFE031526879.1:0-15399 GCA_000404065.3 Pinus taeda | reverse complement strand
TCATCGCAGATCGCAGATCGCAGATTTGTGTTATAGTATTGTGGTATCGCAATATCGGATCATCGTAGATCGCAGATTAGTCATTGTGTGCCACTTTAGCGATGTTGCGATGTGCGACGTCGCACATCGGCCGTCGGGGATTTCTTAAGTTTTTTATTTAAGAGCGCTTATGGTGAATGCGATGCGATGAATTTCGCATCGTTCCTTCGTGGTTTGTTATGCTCATAAAATAAATGTTTTCTTTGCTTTGCTGCGATAAAATTCTAAGGAAAAAACAAAAATATTCCTAGAGATGTTTGTTTGAATTTTTATTAAGGGTCCCCTATTTGCTTGATGTTATTGCTAATATCAAATAAAGAGGGGGGTTGTTGGTGGCCAAAACAAGGAGGAAGAATCAGACTCTGTAGTAGAGGAGGAATCAGAAGATGAAGAGCCACAAACTCTGGCTGTGAGAAGATCAGCTCGAGAAAGAAGGCAGCCAGAAAGGTATAGTCCATCTGCTTTCTGTTCAACTTTGCTTTGTCTGTTACTGATGATGATCCCAGAACTGTGAAGGAAGCAGTGGATTCAGAGGATGGAAAACTCTGGAAAGAGGCCATGGTTGATGAAATGGCATCTTTGCACAAAAATGAGGCTTGGGATCTGGTGGAGTTGCCGGCTGGAAGGAAACCCTTTGGCAGCAAATGGGTGTTCAAGAAGAAGACAAATGCAGAAGGGAAGGTGGAGAAATACAAAGCTCGGTTGGTAGCAAAAGGTTATTCCCAGGTGCCGGGAATTGATTTTGGTGATATTTTTTCTCATGTTGCCAAGGTAACTTCTATTAGATTACTTTTATATGTTGCTTTTGATTTTTGAGGTAGAACAGATGGATGTGAGACAGCATTTCTTCATGGGATTTGAAGAGGAATCTACCTAAGCAACCTGAAGGCTTTGCTGTGAAGGGTAAGAAAGACTAGTATGCAAGTTAAAGAGTCTCTGTATGGGTTAAAACAGTCACCAAGGATGTGGTATCAGAAATTTGATACATTTATACGGGGACTTGGCTTCACCAGAAGCAAAGCAGATCATTGTGTGTATTTTAAATTAATTTGTGGCCATGTTATTTATCTGGTCTTGTATGTGGATGATATGTTGTTGGTTGGAAATGACAAAGAAATTATCCAAGATTTGAAGACCCAATTGTCCTCTAAATTTGACATGAAAGATCTTGGTGCTGCAAACTATATTTTGGGCATGGAAATTAAAAGAGATCGAGCAAAGAGGAAGCTCTGGTTAAACCATAGAAAGTATGTCGAGACAATATTGCAAAGGTTTAATATGCAGGATAATAAATTGGTGAAGGTTCCTATTCCTATAGGTGTAAAGTTATCTGCTGAACAGTGTCCCAAGACACCAGAAGAGGAAGAGGAAATGTCTTGTGTTCCATATACAAGTGTAGTCGGTAGCTTGATGTATGTGATGGTCTATACTAGACCAGACATTGCACATGTAGTGGGAGTATTGAGCAGGTTTATGTCAAAACCAGAGAAGAAGCATTGTAAAACAGTGAAGTAGGTTTTCAGGTATTTGCGTGGCACTAGTGATTAGGGTTTGTGCTACCAAGGAAGACCAGGATTGGATAGAGTTTTGGATATTCGTGTCTTTGTTGATGCAAACTGGGCTAGAGATCTGGATCAAAGAATATCTACAAGTGGGTATGTGTTTAACCTATTTGGAGGTGTAGTCAATTGGATGAGTAAGAAACAATCTATAGTGGCACTATCAACTACAGAGGCAGAATACATGGCAGCCACTCATGCAAGCAAGGAAGCGGTTTGGTTGCAGAGATTGTGTTCAAGTATGGGGTTAGTAAAGGGAGATATAAGGATAGACTATGACAGCCAAAGTGCAATCTTCTTGGCAAAGAAACCTGCTTACTATTCAAAGACAAAACACATTGATGTTCAGTATCACTTTGTGATGGATATGATAGAAGACAAAAAGGTGTTGCTAGTAAAGGTGGACACTTTGAAGAATATTGCAAATGCATTGACAAAATCTATGATCTCTGAGAAGTTCTCTTGGTGTAGAGAAACAATGGGCGTTGCAGGGGTGGATAAATGACTAAGCTCTCCTGTGGCCCTCTGTGGAAGTAAAACAACAAGTGGGAGAATGTTGGGTTGTGTTATATTCTTTCCACAACTAGCCCACATAGTTAACCGGGGGGATGGAGCCCCCCCTTCGTTATGTCAATTGCGCAATAGGGGGCAACAACCCCCCCTGTCCGGGGGGTTTTAGGGGTGGGGGGATTTTTTTTAGACCCTATATTAGGTTGGGCGAACCTACCTATGGTTTTGTGCATGGTTTTCAACCATGGTTTTGGACGCGATGGTTTTCGGTCCATGGTTTTGGACGCAGTGGTTTTCGGTCCATGGTATCGGATGGTTCAACATGTATAAATATATATTGTAACATTGAAAGGAACATAATGAAAAATCAAGCTGGTAGTCCTGGTTTTGGGATCTAGGTGAAATCTCTATGTATATGTGTTTTATGTGTTATGCTCTCGCATTGTTTATTTTCTGTGTTTTAGAATTCATATGCAAGTAATTTATGTACGGGGTTAAAACCTACAATTATCAACCATATTCCTCTTTCCCTTGTCCTGCACTGGATAGTTTCCTATTATTGTTGGTGTTGTTTCTTCCTGCGCTATTATTGTCTTCAGAGAAGCTTTCCAATTTGTTGCTTTATTAACCAGTTCACTAAGTCTGGAGGCATTATAAAAGTACCTCCAAGGGTCCCCCTCCAACTAATGAAATGTCCCATGGATCCATGAAAACTACACTCTTGTTTAGTGGTCCTTGCAAATACGGTTGGTGGATGAATTTGCCTGTTTTTACCCACCTTTTTACCCAGTTTCCTGTATCCATTTTATACCATTGTTGGTCAATTTACATTCTAAACGCATAGGTATACCTCTTTACATGTCGTTATGAATCGTTAATCAATGAAGCATAATCATAGGGGATTTTTGCCTAAGTGGCTTGTTAATTTGATTATCCTTGTAGATTTGGAGGGAGAATAATCAAGACCGTGGTTCAACAAATGGTGACCATCAAGCTGGTAGCGCTATCTTGAGACAAACGGTGGATCAACCTTTCAATCAACGCACTGTTATCTTTATATTATGGTTTTCTTAAGAAACCACTATGTAATTGTAGGTAGACAACTACTGTAATTGTAGGAGTTGTTAGTGTTAACAAATTGTATAAGTAGAGTTATAGGGGTGTGAAAGTCGGTAGTTAGGATAGCATAGAATTACGTTAACTTTGGGTCTATAACAAAATTCATTGTAATATCCTTTTGACTAATGAAATTCTGATCTTCTGAGAATTTAATGACTTCTTGATCTTGCCACAACCCTGATCAGGGAGTTGGACCCACTCTCCTGACCAGGTCCTGTTGGATAGACATGTTCATCGGTTTATTTCAGTTAATTTATTTATTGGTGTGAATGATTAGTTGTGAGTCTGCTTTGTTGTTACTCTTATCGTTGTTACATTCATTACTTGTTGTTACTCTTATCATTGTTACAATCATTACTTGTTGTTACTCTTATTTTTTGTTACAGTTGTCGCTTGTTGTTACACATTCCTAAGTTTATAATTGAATTTTTAGTACTAGGTAGGGAAAATGTGGCATGCATATACTTTGCATGGTAGCCTTGAAATAAATCGTAGAGCCTTGGGCTGAAAATTAATGTGGAATTGGGTGAATTGAATGATTCATATCTAAAAACCAACATTTTGGCGTCGTTTCCAAGGAGGCTATCGAAGGCATGAAAGCATGACCAATATTGACCATAGAATTAATCTCTCATCCTAGGGAGGGAATTTTTCGCCCTGCTCCAGGTCCTGAGCATTAGATTTTTTTTTGTTGCTTTGATTGTCTTGTGTTCTTTTTCATAGGAATCACTCTCTCGTCTTGGGAAGGGAAGTTTTTTTATGTCAACATGTTTCAGGTCCTAAGCTTAAATTTATGATTGATTTATTTTCTTCTTTTGCTTTCTTTTTCGAGGCCACTCTGTCATCACAGGGAGGGAATTTCTCATCCTGCTCCAATTCCTCAGCTTTCAATTTGCTTGAATTTTTTCTTTTATTTCCTAATTGCATGAACAAAGATACAAATAAAAGGGGTAGAGGAAGACCCCTTAAAAGAAGAGGGAGTGATCTAGGCAAAAATATCTACATCGAAGAGATAATTTCAAGAGTTGAGTCAAGAACATCATCACAAGCTTCTGTTAGGGTGAGATCTCATATGAGATCTGGAGGGAAATCAGTTTCACAACTAGAAACCTCCCCAATAATATAAGTTCAATTCAGGGAAGAAGATGTAGCAAGTAGAGGATTTGAGGAACTGCACAATGCAAGTTCAGAGGAAGAATATTTGAGACAATAATCTACACCATTTGATCAAGGGAGTGTTGTCAAACAACCTCAACCCCCTATTATAGAACAACCAGAGCTAGAACCTATTGAGATTCCAAGTGAATATTGGCAGATATTCATGGCTTCTACAACTTCTTCGATCAAATTTCCGATTGGAGATATCAGAGGGGGTGCGCCTATGAAGCCTATTCCTTTGGCAACATTACCTAATTTCCATGGTCTTTCTTCTAAGGATTTGGACACGTTACTGTTTGAATTCGATGTTGTTGTCGAGGGTATGATTATATTTTTTATGCTCAGAAATTGAAGATATTTCGTGCTATCTCAAAGGGAACAACTTTGAGATGGTTTAGGGGTTTAGGGGGGGAATATATTACTACATGGGATGATATGAAGACAAATTTCCTCGAGAAATATCAAGACTACAGCAAATCTTGAGATGTGAAGGAAGAAATATTTAAGATTATGCAAAAAGAGGATGAGAACATGGAGGGCTTTGCGGAGCAATTTCAATATAGTTTGTAGAGATCAGTACATCGTGATATGATAAAAATATCTTGAAAATAATCTTTCTCTGGGCACTAAGGAAGGAATCTTTAGAACAATTGAATGTAGTAGGAAAAGGAGACATATCACAAGAGGAATTTGATACCATCTGCAAATTATGCATCAAGTGTTCATGAGGGGCTGCAAGGCATAAGCAGGGGACCCGAACTCTTAAGACATCGAGTGGTGGAGTTACAAAATAAGAGATGGGAACTTGTTGGAAAATTTGAGAATCGATATCTTGAGCACACTATCATCACAACTGGACGTGTTACATGTGAAACAGAAGCAAATAGAAGCAGAGAAGTCTATGTGCAATTTTTGTCCTCAATGCAAGAAGAAGCATCTGCTAAAGGAATGCTAATTGAATTACATTGAGACCTATGTGATATGTGAACATAGTCATTCCACTAGCACTATCCATCTCTTCCTGGGCTAAAGGCAGTTTTTCAGGGACAAAGGAAGAAGTAGATTAGATGTATTTTATGGGACCAAAGAAACCATGGCAACCATAGCCACAGAACATGAATCAAGGTAAGCCTCAAGACCCTTCTCAGTATTTTAATAATTTGAATTTTGGGCCTCATTCTATACCTTTTTCACCTTCATGGAGGTAGTCTTATCAATATCCAATGCCCTGGCAACCATCGCACCCTCAATTTGGTCCAAATCCTTCATGGTCCCATAATTGCGTGGACCTCCTCCTCCTCCTCCTTTAGGAAAATTCTCCCAAACTATGCCACAAAAGAGCTGCAGCTTCCTTCTAATGCGTCCACTTGCAATCCTCCTCTTCATCCACAACTACCTGTTCAATCCAATCCAAATCCAAACAATAGAGGGGCTCAGCAGGTTGAAATAGTCAACCTCCCCACATATAGTATTTCCACTGCAAAATGCAACGAATTCAACCTCTGATCCAGTCGGGTGGTGAATACACAAACTTCACCAATAAATGTTAAACATACCGATGATGAAGTCTCAGAACCAAAACCCAGAGATTCTACTAGAACAACTAGGGATGAGTCAATACAAATTCTGATGAAACAAAAAACCCCTTCACAAACGATTGTTACTAGATGATATCAAACCGGTCCACCTTATCCTGATAGATTATCATTGAGAAAACAAAGTCCTCCTCCTGAATTTGACTTTTTAGGGGAACTGCAGAATTTATTTGTCAAAATCCCATTACTTCAAGCTATGAAGGATGTATCGATTTATGCCAAAATAATTAAAGAATATTTCTCTAAGAAACCTGGAAGAAAACCAAAGGATTCACTCATTATTCACGTTATGGGAAAACTATCAGACACACTGTTGGGGAAGCTTATACGTGTTAAATACGGGGATCCAGGGAACTCGATTCTGACAGTACAGATTAATGGGGTTGATATCCCAAATGTAGTGGTAGATTTGGAGGCAACAATTAACATTATAACCTCTGCAATTGTGATTACCTTGGGTCTGCGAAACCTTAAACCAACTCCCACCATCCTAGAATTGGCAGATCAGTTTACTATAAGACCAGTAGGGAAGCTGGAAGATATAACTATTTAAGTATACTCTTGGCAATACTGTGTCAATCTTTTGGTTTTACATACTCAATCCCCAACCGGTGGACATCCTTTGATTTTAGGAAGACCTTGGCTTGCGACGATAGATGCTTACATTGGGTGTTAGTATGGAAATATGGTAATATCCAATGGGGAAGTTACAAAGAATATTATCCTCTACCCTCTACCGAACCAAGCTCATCAAATAAACAAGGATTTACCTTCATGCAAAAATATCTACCTATGAAAGAGCCTAAATCTGAGAATGAAGAAGTTAGACCTATCCTTACCATCAGTGAGGCTGTTTGTTTCAAGGATCAAATGAAGGATGATGCCATTAGCACCTTTCTCAGTAGTCCCACCTCTGTTTCTGACCCAACCTGCCAACTATTCAAATCTGTCATGAGTTGCAGTGTTCAGGAAGATATGGAACCAGAAACAAAAGTTGGAAATATTCCTGTAATTGTACCCTATGACAATATTTCTATAGAAATTGAACTAGGGAAAAAAATGAATATTAATCCTGGCATTTCCCCCTCCCAAACTGAACGGTTACTGAAGGTCCTTCGAGAACATAAAGATTCTGTTACTTGGGATTATTCATATATTAAAGGCATCCTACTGATTTATTCACTCATCGCATGTAAATTAAATAAGAATGTCGACATGTTACGCAGCCACAGAGAAGAATGAATCTTTCCTTAAAAAACCTTATCAAAGATGAATTAAAGAAGTTATTAGATGTGGGTTTTATTTATATGATATCAGACAGTCAATGGGTTTCCCCACTGGTCATTGTTCCTAAGAAGAATGGAAAGTGGTGGATTTGTGTGGATTACAAGGAATTAAATAAAGAGAATTTGAAAGATCACTTTCCCCTACCCTTTATTGACGAGGTCCTTGATACACTAGCCGAAAAGAAGTTTTTCTCCTTTCTATATGGATTCAGTGGATACAACTAGATACAAATAGCTCCTGAGGATCAGGATAAAACCACCGTCACATGTCCTTGGGGGACCTTTGCCTACCGAGTCCTCCCATTTGGTCTCTGTAATGCACCCACTACCTTTCGAAGGGAAATATTAGGAATTTTTTCTGATTTAATTAATGATCGTGTTGAAATATACATGGATGACTTCACCCCATATAGGGATTCTTTTGAAGAAGGTCTAGAAAACTTAGATAAAGTACTTAAAATGTGTAAACAGACACATTTTTCTCTTAGTACAATAAAATGTTATATGATCATGGAGGAATGAATAGTGTTGGGGCACCTGCTTTCAGCTGTTGGAATTCGGGTTGATCCTGCTAAGGTAGAGGTAATATTAAATTTTCCTACACCTAAGACACTAACATAGGTGTGTAGCTTTATTGGTTATGATGACTATTACAGGCAGTTTATAGAAACAATTTCTAAGACAAGATTCCCACTTTTTCAATTATTACCTAAAGATGCAGAGTTTGTGTGGACAAATGAATGTGAAGCGGCCTTTAAGGAAATCAAATAACTAGTTTGTAAAGATCTGATATTATGTGGTCCTGACTGGAAGCTCCCATTTCACATCTCTACAGATGCTTCTCAAACAACAATATGGGTGGTCCTAGGGCAACAAGAGGATAAGAAACTGTATGCGACCTATTATGTCAGCAAGAACTTGACTCCTGTTAAACTGAACTATATGATAACTGAAAAAGAGTTATTGGCTGTTATTTATGTTATTAATAAGTTTCAGAATTATATTACAAGGTATCCTACTTTCGTGTACACTGATCATACAACTATCAAGTATCTTGATGAATAAACCAACAACCCCTAGTCATATTACAAGATGGTTGTTGTTAATTGAAGAATTGGATACCATTGTAGATAAGCCAGGGAAAGATAATGTAGTTGCAGATTTCCTGTCTAGGATGGATACTAGTGATGAAGTTGCACCTTTAGAGGATAATTTTCTAGATGAGCATCTCTTTGCAATTTCTACTCACACTTCGTGGTATGCAAATATTGCTAACTATCTTGCTACAGGAAAAGTGCCTCAACACATACCTTATAAAGAATAGTGAAATATTATCCATCATACTGCCCACTATTCATGGATTGAAGGATATCTCATTTACACAGGACCCAACTAACAAATTTGGTGCTACATAAGTGAGAATAAAATCTATGATGTCCTGAAAGCTGCTCATGATGGCCCTTGCATGGGACATTTTGTAGATAAGCAGACAGGTCATAAGGTGTTGCAAATGAGGTACTATTGGCCTTCTATTTTTCATGATGCAAGGAAATATGTTTGAGGGTGTGATAGTTTGCAATGGATGGGTCAACCTAGTTGGGCAGATGAGATGCTGCTACAACCTCAACTAGTTCTTGAGCCCTTTGAAAAATGGGTTATTGATTTCGTTGGGCCATTCAATCCACCTTCACATCAAAAAATTCACATTCTAGTCTGCACGGATTATGTGACAAAGTGGGTAGAGGCCAAGGCTATTGTGAAAGCAATAGAACAGGTTGTCTTAGACTTTTTATTTGAAGACATTTTTGCTCGGTATGGAGATCCTAGAGAGATAGCTTCAGATGGAGGGGTGTATCTTACATCACATCTGATAGCAAAGAAATATGGGATCAAGCATAGGCTAGCATCTCCACATCACCCTTAGGCGAATGGCCAAGTCAAGAGCACAAACAAGGTATTGTAAAATATTCTTACAAAGACTATAGCAAACCATCGCCGAAATTGGGATGAAAAGCTTCCTGAGGCATTGCATGCATATACAACAACATAGTGAAACACAATATGATTTTCACCATACGAGCTTGTCTATGGGAAATTCCCTTTGTTTCTAGTGGAATTCGAAATTACGATGCTCAAGATAGCCCTTGAAGTATTTTTTAATCTTTCAGAAGCCCAGAAACACTGACTAGAACAGTTAAATGAGTTGGATGAAATTCATTTGGTAGTTGTTCAAAATAGTGTTGCAATTCAGCAGCAGCCAACTAAATGGCACGACAAAATTATCAAGAAAAAGGTATTTCAAAGGGGAGATTGGGCATTGCTGTATGACTTTCGGTTCAAATATTTTAAAGGCAAACTTTTCTCCAGATGGATGGGACCATATGAAGTTGACATAGTGTTTGATAACAGGACTATTAGAATTATAACAATTGATGAGGCACATACTCCTCTACTTGTATGGACATCGCCTCAGACTGTATCACCATCCAGTTTCTAAAGACTCATTTAGTAAACATTTCTCCAATAATTCTGGTTTTGAAATTATTAGTGCAAAGGCCTCTTCCTTTGCACTTATGATCTAAAAATAAAAATAAAAAGATCAAAGAAACAATTATATATATATTACCCTCTCTAGCCTGTTTCTGGGTATGAACCTTACCGCTCTCTGGTTGCCCTCCACTATTTCCGCTTACCTAACCCGTTTACGGCGTTGATTAATGAATTGTTACTTGTCTGACTCAGCATCTGTCAACCAGGGATTTTCCTACGGTGGTTATTTGTTTTCTATCGGTTAGCATGGATGAGGATATAGTTGATTACTCCGAGGACCCCTTCGCTTTGGACCCCAACTGGTCGGTATTTCCCCAACATCTATCAGTCTCTTCCATAAGTATTTCACTAGAGATTCCAACGACCCTAGTTAGTGTGCCTAAGGTTTATTCAGTGTTGGACTACCTCGTCTTCTCGCTCCCAGCACAATAGTTTCCCCACCTGACCAGTCTGCCTTCCTCCTCTCAACAATATACTGGATTACCTGACGCAATATATTACCCCCCCGACCCTGATTTACCACCGCTCTCCCCAACTTCTTTACATTTCTTATCTTCCTGCCTCGACCCTCCCACGACCTCTCTCCCATAGGAGCCTCTTGCATCAAACTTCCCTAGGTCATCACGCACCCTTCACCCTTAGGCACAGTCTTATTTTTTGCTCCACCCCCTTAGATGGTACATGGACTATGATAAATCATATATAGCCTTTGGGAATACGTCTATGGCAAGAATTTTGGTACATATCAACACCAAGGAAGATCTGGAGGAAAATACGTAGTTCCACCGGAGGAATACCTGCAGGGTTCAAATCATGGATTACGAGGGGGTGCCCTATCGATGTCAGAGGTTCCATAAGATTGGGTACCTGTACAAATACTGCCCGCTACTTGCATCCATCTCTACATCAGTGGCTTGGCTTGAACAAGTCGATGTTACTCCCACTGTTGATTCACGTGACAAGGTACTTGCATAACCCGAGGAGCATCTGATGATGGATTCACAGGTGGTTTGTGGCACTCGCATGGAGCATGTTCACCCCTCATCCCCATGTATCACCAAATCTCATGCGGCTATGGCGATGACTACCTCTGTTGTGGGTACATTTCCCTTAACTCCCTCTCTACCTCTTAATATATCATCTGTTTTCTTTTCTTGTACATCATGTTGCACCTCTGCATCTGTTATTTGTCCCCCCTCGGTACTCTACACATTAGCTCCATCTGCACCTACCTTTCCCCCAGTCCCCCATCCATTCCTGGAATCCCACAAACCATATCCCCTATGGAGAATTCCTATGAATCCAATCACCATTGTAATTATAACCTTCGATCACTAACCCGATTAACTCCGAGGGACGGTAGCAGTATTGGAATCATTCCCTTGTTCTCGCCCACTAGATCTGCTTGGGATCGAAATTCTAACATGTCAAAGGCCATATTTTAGGCTAGACTAGATATGGCCCATGGATGCCAACAACCCATTGACAAGGTCATTAGATCATTGACCTCATTCCCCTCTGGTCCTCCATGAAGTGGATCTCCTTCAATTGTCACAGGCTGACTAGTCCTACCAAGAAACAAGCTTTATGCTGGTTGTTTGATTCAAAATTGGTTGACACCATTTTTCTTCAGGATACTCTTTCTCCCTATACATTGATCATCCCAATCCTTGAGGCTATTATCCCAGGTTGGCATTTTCATGAATTGGATGTTCAGGGGAGGTCTAGTGGTTTGGCTCTGGGATAAAATCCCAGGTCTATAAGATTATTGAATTCTTGGGGCGGGGAAGGGATCATTGGGGCTAATATTTATTCTGCGGAAGTTGGAAGGGATATGAGGATTATAAATTTATATGGGCCCTATATCAACAGGGTTCCATGCTGGAATTAATTACTTAATCATGACTATATGCAAGCTGAGAACATTATCATTGGGGGGGACCTCAATTTCTCTATTGGTCATGCTGGATCATGGGGTAAGAATGCACAATGTTACTCTCTATCAGAAGAGTTCCGATCTCTCTTAGAGGATCACCACCTGATTGATATTCCCATTGCCCAACCTCAACCCACCTAGCAAAATCGGAGGACTAGAGATGTTGCACTTGCCAGGAGGTTGGACTGATTTCTGGTTAAGGACACTTTACTAGATCACTTACCCTTATATCATCAGTGGGTGGGTTTTGTTGGGTTGTGTTATATTCTTTCCACATAGTTAAAAGGGGGTTTGAGGGGTACCCGTAACCCCACTTTATGGGGTCCGGGGTAGCGCCCCGGAAAATTTTGGTTTTGGACCCTATGTTAGGTTGGGCGGACCCACCTATGGTTTTGTGCATGATTTTCGCACATGTTTTTTGGACGCGATGGTTTTCGGTCCATCGTAGTGGATTCGATGGTTTTTTGGTCCATGGTATTGGACGTGATGGTTTTTCGGTCCATGGTATTGGATGCTTCGGCATGTATAAATATGTATTGTAACATTGAAAGGAACATAATGAAAAATCAAGCTGGTAGTCCCAGTTTTGGGATCCAGTGGGAATCTCTGTGTATACGTGTTTTATGTGTTATGCTCTCGCATTTTTATTTTTCCTGTGATTTAGAATTCGTACATAGGTAATTTCTGTACGGGGTTAAAACCTACAAGTTGAGGGACAAAGTGATGTGGATAGGGCAACTAGGTTCATTCAACAAATCTAAGAGATCCACCAGGCAGTACAGGAATAGCTGGAAAAGAACCAAGCCAAATACAAGGCAAGGCATGACAAGCATCGGATGGAGCATAGTTTCCAAGATGGTGACCAAGTCTAGCTGTATATCAGCAAGGACGGGATGCAAAGTGAAGGTAAAAAGCTAAAGCCCATCAGGTATGGACCCTTCAAAATGCTTGAGAAGATTGGTGAAAATGCTTTTGGCCTTGATCTACCAGCTTATATGCACATCTACTCAGTCGTGAATGCAAATTGCTTTAGATTGTTTGAACCCTCACTAACTGAGGATCCCAAATAGCAGATTCAATTTCCTTCTATAGATGATCAACTACCTGAATATCTTAATGAATTGCAAGAGTACGCAATTCTAGATAGCAAGGTGAGGATGACGTGCAGAGGAGATGTTGAGTACCTCAGAATTGGGCTGAAGGGTTCAAAGCTGAGTAGTGTAAAGTAGATAGAGAATAGACGAGTGAGACAACTGTACCCTCACTTAGTTGATGCTTGAAAACCAACTTTTGGTGGTCCAAAACATTTTTCAATGGGAAGACCATGATTCGAATTGGATCCATGAAAAATAATCAAGATGCCATGACTGTATCAAAATAGGATAGACTTCGAATTTCTGAACAAAGAGTGATCAGGAAGACCTCTGATAGTGGTAGTTTGCAGCCAACAAGGAATGATGGGGACCTTAGTCAAAGTGCACTGGCCGAGGCCCATGGAGATGCACAGTAGGCAAATCTAGCATTTGGGAAGCCCAGATCATGAAAAGGAGGTTGTTTCTGATGCATGATTAACGCATCATTGGGTAAAACTCCTCATGAAGGAAAAAGCCCCAAAGGGCTCGGTTGCATGGAAGACGGGAAAACCGTGGGGAAAGTGCTAAAGTGAAAGGTGGGTCCTGCACTCCAAAATTGACAATATATTAGGGGCATCCTTAGGCGCTAAGTGGATTTAGAGAAAAATGAGCAATTCCATTCAGTGCTTGATGCATGGCAGGTGCATGAGTGAGAAAACCACCATTGATCGTGCCCTAATGTTCGAGCGAGACAACCGTGAAATGAGCGAATTTCATAGGATCTAGGGGCTCTAGATCTGATGACAGAGATTGCACTTGATGGAGGAACCAGATTTGATAGGGGATTAAGCCATGACATAAAAAATTTTGAAGTCTGAGTTGACTGCTGAGATGGCATATGAGTCATTCCATAACGTAACTGGAAAACCAAAACAACGAGGAAGAGCTGGTGTAGTTCGCGAGAGGACAAGTGACCACTCCCTGTGAGCTATTGACAATAAGGCAAAGACAGGGAACTCCAAGCTAGCAGTAATAGGCAATTCGATGGGGGCGGAAGAGGAAGTGAATAGTTAGGGACAAACTAGATTTAAGCCATGAACAGACAGAATAGAGGACACCAAGAGGAGAGGGGAGAGAAGATAGAGAAAAGAAGAGACAATGAAGCAAGAAGCAGAAAGATAGAGGGCCGAGTTGACCTGCAACTGTTGACACCTAATCCTCAATGATTGGGGAACTGAATGTGAACAGTCATCGAGAAGATGAACTGAACAATCACATTCATGTATATATTAGATAGCTGGTCAATTGAATAAACGCATTAGTTTTTCTGGAGTTACTCCTGGCCTGACATGGTATCAAAGCACAGGTCGCAGGTTCTATTTTTAACCTTGTAACTCCTGCCTGCGTTCTTCTCCTCTGTCCCACACCTGAAGCTGCATACATGAATGAAATGCACGCTGCCTGAAGACTCTTTTTCTGAAGAGTATAATTGCTGGCTCAGTTGGAGGAATTGCGCTGATAGCAGTAGCGCCAAATTCTGTTGAGGCCTGACATGAGAACCTGCAAATTCTGCATTTACTGGTATGAGAACCTGCAATGAGACGTTATTCTCTACGTACTGTTTACCCTGACAAGGTATGTAATGTTTGACACGCCTGAATGTATGGTATGAGAATTGCGTATCTGAATTGAAACTGCAATGAGAATTGCGTATGGATTGAAACTGCGTATGAGAATTGCGTATCTGAATTGAAACTGCAATGAGAATTGCGTATGAATTGAAACTGCATATGAGAATTGAAGTGAAACACCTGGTAACGTAGTCGTTCCTTGCATTAGTTTCTTGTTTTGATTTTATGGTTTCGTCCCCATGAGGCAAGAGCTACGTGGTTGCTTCGTTTGAAGGGGTAAGAAAGGGCTCCGACGTGCTCTGTACAATGAATGAGTGCGACAACTCTCTGACGGGAGGTGGAATCTTGCCTACCTGAGCATCAACCCTTAGCAGTTTGCAAAGACGGACTAGAGAATCCCGAGGTGGTCTCTGCGCTGAATCCGACAACGACTGTGTTTTTTTTTTTTGCATGCCTCCAAAATGGACCTGTTTTGGACCGCGGGAACATGGTTTGTAAAAGTTCCAGGGAATGCCGTATTTATCCATGTTCTTCTCGAAAACACAAAATTATATGAATAGTCCAAATGAAATATGTTACATCTTTCTTTTATACAGTTGGGTAATTCGTGTAGGATTGATGCCGAATCTGTAGAGGAGCCCCTCTAAAGTTGTGTGAGATGGACTCCAGATGAAATCGATAAGTGCATATATTACTTTTGTTCTCCTCTTCACAGAGACAAGTCTTATTGTCTGTAAAATTTATTGTTGTAACGTTGAATACTGGGTTTGAAGCCAGTGTTTTGAAGCCAGAGTTTGAAGGCAGTGTTTGAAGCAGCAAGCGCTCAAACATTTTTTTGCAGAGTGTTATAGCTCCAAATCTCACCATTATGGTTTGTGATGCTACACCCATGGCCTAGGGCAACCCCTCCTTCCAGACCTGGTCCAAAATCTAAAAAACAGTG
>APFE031526867.1:5525-48978 GCA_000404065.3 Pinus taeda | reverse complement strand
GTATCAAATGTACTGGGATCTTGTTGTATCTTTTGAATGAGTGCCCACACTTCCTCGTCATTCTTCCATTCATCCCTTGCTTCATTTATCCAATCTGGTTGGATAATAGAAATGGTGCAAAGAAATCCTTCCACATCCTCATCCTTTCTTGAGAGTGCATTTGCCACAACAATTTTCTTCCCTTTTTTGTAGATGATTTCAAAGTCATAACCCAACATCTTTGTGACCCATTTTTGCTACTCTTCTGAAGATAATATTTGTTCTAAAAGTATTTAAGACTATCCTGATCTGTTTTTACCTTGAAGTGTCTTCCCATTAGGTAGAGTTTCCATTTCTTAAGTGCATGTAGTATTGCCAACGTTTCCTTATCATAAATAGCTTTGTATAAATGTTTTCCTTTGATTGGATGACTTTCGAAAGAAATGGGTCTTTTTTCTTGCATTAAAACAACACCAATTCCATTTCCTGAGGCATCACATTCCACAATAAAGGTTTTTGTGAATTCTATTGTAGCTAAGACTGGTGCTTGGCACATTGCCTCTTTAAGATGTTCTAAGGCCTTCGTTGCTTCCGGAGTCCATGAAAATGCATCTTTCTTCAATAATGTTGTTAGAGGTGTTGCTATTCTCCCATAATTCTTAACAAACTTGCGATAATACCCTATCAACTCGAGAAATCCTCGTAGATGCTTTATGGATGTGGGAATTTTCCATTCCTTAATGATTTTAATTTTGCTAGGGTCTACCTTAACACCTTCATGAGATACAATATGACCCAGATATTCCACCTCTTGTACTCCAAAGAAATATTTGGGGATTTTTGCATATAATTGTTTCTCCTCCAATAGTTTGAGCACCATGTCAACATGTTGGACATGATCCTTCCAAGACTTGATGTAGATTATTATATCATCAAAAAATACTAACACAAATTTTCTAAGGAAGGGTTTGAAAATGGAATTCATCAAACCTTGAAATGTAGAAGGTGCATTAGTAATGCCAAAAGGCATGACCAAAAATTCATAATGACCCTCATGAGTTCTAAATGTTGTTTTTGGAATGTCTTCAGTCTTCATTCTGATTTGATGATATCCTGAACGAAGAACCAACTTGGTGAAGTAAATTTATCCATGCAATTCATCCAATAATTCATCAATGGGAGGAATAGGAAATTTATCTTTAATATTGAGCTCAACACTTATAATCTGGCCACATGCACCATGATCAATCCTTCTTGTGAACGAATACTACTGGACCAGTGAAAGAACTTTGACTAGGTTGAATTATACCAGCTTCTGGCATCTTTGCAACCATACGTTCAATATCACTCTTTTGGACATAGGGATATCTGTAAGTCCCGATGTTTGGAGGAACACTTTCCGGAATCAAATTAATATCATGATCATGATCACGAATAGGTGGGAGGCCTTTGGGAGTCTCAAATACCTTGGAATGATGGTCCAAGACCTTTTGGAGATCTGTATAAATGGATGATTTCAATGTGGGAACCTCTAGTGCAATTATGCCTAGTTGTTATTTCCTTAGAAGCTTTGTCATTCTGTTAGAGTTGATCATCTTTCCCAGTTTCCTTGCGATACCCCTTAATTCAACTTTCCTTTCCATCTGAAGAGAAATAAAATCTATTGTACACAAGGATTGTAGCCATTAGATTCCTAGTACAACATCAGCACCACCCATTGGAATGGAAAGCATTGGGCTATTCAATACATATTCTACCATGGATAGCTTGATATTATGGCACTTTCTAGAGCAATTTATGGTTCCTCGTCTTGCAACCATCACTTGAAACTCTCGTGCTAGATATAGGAAGCAATTCAATTCCTCGGCTATCTTACAATGAATAAAATTATGGGTACTTCCCGAATCAATCAACAGTATTACCTTTTTCTTCTTGATATTCCCTTCTATCTTGATAGTTTGAGGAGTGGTAATTCCAGCCACTGCATTACAAGATATGGTCGGACTCATTTCTTCTTTTTCTAGGGTTTGTTCCTGGTGTATATCCTCTTCTTTTGATGTTTCTTGTTCCTTTTCTTCCTCCTCTTCACAATCTATGTAAAATAATTTCTTCTCGACACACTTATGACCTTTAGTGCATTTGATATCACAATTGTAACAAATCCCTTTTGCTCTTTTTTCTTCCAATTGCTTTGGTGTCAACCATGTAGGTTGTGGATGGTTAGGGGCAGCAACACTTCCATCTTTATGATTATGAGTGGTAGGCTTCCTTGTTACCATAATTTTTCTTTCCAACCTGAATGTCTTGTCCAATGAATTTCGTTCCCAAAGGCTAACCTCATGTTGGATGTTATCTTTTAAAGTCCCTATCAACACATCAATCCTATGCTCCTCTGGAATATCTTATACCCTTATATTCAATTTTTGGATGTCCTGAATGTACTCCATCATTGAACCCTTTTGTTTGAGATTTATCAATTGGCTAAAAAAAATGTTGCTTTTTGTATCCTCATAATGTGCTATCATTTCATCCATAAAAATAGCCGAAGTGACAATTTTTTTACGAGAGCAAAGCCATCAATACCATACAAACTGATTTGGTTCCAAATATAAAGTTCCAATGCACACCTTTTTTGTGTTTTGCACATTATGTAGATCAAGAAATTGCTCCATCTGCTGTATCCATGTTCCGGGATCCTTGCCATCAAACTTCCTCATATCAATCCTTAGAACATGGTGGTTCTTCGGTCCAACATTAGAGTCTATGAAATCATGATTAACATGTATTTTGTCCTCATCATGAGTTTCCTTTACTACCTTTTCACCATTAGTAAGCATTTCTTGTAGAGACTTTGTCAAATCTGTCTTCAAATCTTCCATGACTTTCTTTAAATCATCCATCTTAGCTTCCATGCCGTCCATCTTATCTTCCATGCCATCCATCTTAGCTTTTGTGCCTCTCTTTAAACCATTCATATTAGCTTCCACGCCTTTCTTTAAATCATCCATATTATCTTCTACATCTTTATTTAAACCATCCATCTTAGCTTCTGTTCATTTTTGTGCGAGTGAAATTTGTTGCATTTGGTCTCGTAGTTTTGATATATCATGTTGCATTTCTTCCTCTTCTTCATGAGTCATGTTATAGCTTTCAGATTGCTTACTAGGTGTATCCATTTTCTTTATTCGGGGCATCAACTATAGATAATAATGCTTCAGTATGCCCTTTAAATTCCTTCAAACTAATTTTTCAAACCAATCTTATGCAAAAATTTTAAAAAAACTACACAGCTTTTTTCACTTTGTAGGAGCTCGATATTGAATCTGATGTATCTCTGTAATTTTGGATCTCCTAGGTCTGAAATTACTTTATGTGGTAAATCTATGAGTAATACTTCTAACCCTGCAAGTTTGATCAAGATTGGATTCTCCAATGAAGAGTTATGCCAAATCTCCCACGATCACCTTAGTATAGACTAGTTCAGTAGAGTGAAATTTTACGACGTGTTGCAAATCATTGTTTCACCCTTAGGTTCTAAAAATGACACCCAAAAAACTAAAGTCCATCCTCTTTCTATAACTTCTTACGAAAATTCAATCTGATGCTCAGACCGAAAGTTATGACGATTTTCCCAAGGTTACCTGTTTCGAATGTAATTCAGGGGTCTGCAACAAACCTAACTTCCTCAAACTATATCTCCAACAATTTAGTGAGACAGGATCTAAAATTTGGAGCCGAGGTTTAGATCGATTTCTTCTCAAATGGGTTTTTTTTTTAGCTTATGAAACTTTGTAGTGAAATAGTTATAGAGAAAATTCAATGATGACCCGTTTTAGATGAAATTATGGAGGTTGTAAAAACCCTAACTTCCTCAGATCATATCTCCGAAAATATAGCGAGATAAGATATAAATTCGGACCCGAGGTTTAGCATGATTTAGTCTCAAATGGTTTTTTTTTTTTAGCTTCTGAAACGTTGAAGAAAAAACATTATAGCGAAAATTCCACGATGACCTGTTTGGAGCAGCGAAACCCTAGAATCCAAAGCTCTGATAACAAATGTTAAGAAATGAGCTCACAAAAAGATAGAAAAGATATATCAACGCCTTATAATTCATCCTCCTCGAGGGGGAAACCTCCTCTACATTACACAAATGAAAAATTCTTGGATGATTCAAATGACAAAACCTCCTTTCTATATATAGGAGTCTAAGGGGTCACAATATAACCAAGGTGACCTAACAATAATAATATAAAGGCAAAAAAATAACAATAGAGGAATTCTATGGAGCACAATAATAACAACATGGGGAAAGTAGGGGCAGAGCAATAACAATAAGGGATACAACGATAATAGTAATGGGGGAATCACTAGTATTATAGGGACCTAACAGAAACCATATAGGCTATTTGATCCTATTTCAAAAAAAATCTTATTTCATAGGGATTCCTATTTTGATGTGAACTCCAACACTACATTTTCTCCTTCTGGTTTAGATTTTCATGATGATGGTGTAGTTCAGGTTGAAAACATTTTTTTTGTATAAAAAGAGTATGATGTATACAAAAATCATCCTTCAACACTAACATGATATGAGCTTTCTGAATAGGGGCAATTTCATCCTGAACAACCTTTAAGGAGGACGTTTTATAAAAAAAGAGGGCTAACACACATGGACATGATCTGTCTAATTTTAACTATTGTACCTCTAACCCTCACCGCATCTCATGGAAAAGGTATTTTCACAAGGTGAAGGGATTTATTATTCTAATACCTTTGCACCTTTTTCCAAGATGAATTCTACATGCCTTTTGTTTTCACATTCTACCTCACATGAATAGTCAATCTGCAAGGCAGATTTGAAACTCACCTTTCTGTATGGTTATCTCCATGAGGAAACCTACATGTTGTAACCTCATATTTTTTGTAGAATGCTTATTTTCTTTATAGACTTAAATTTTTATTATATGGCCTTAAACAAGATCCTTGAGCTTGGTATTAAAAGATGGATAGTTTTTTTATTGCTTTAGGGTTGAACTATTTTCACTTTGGCCCTACAATTTACACTCATTGGAAGGCAAATTATATATTGGTTCTACTTATGCATGTGGATGATTTGATTCTCATATGGAATTATTCATCTATAATTCACAGTGTTAAGTAAGGATTAAGTGTTTATAAGAAATCTATATTTTCTGGGAGAAGTATGCAATTGATATACTTAAAAACTTTCTCATGGTTTACTGTAATTATGTGCCTACTCCATTCTTGTTAACTGTTACAACTTCTTCCAGTGTCTCAACGCTACTTGTTAATTCTTTGTTGTATTGACAATGGGTTTGGATTATTTTCTATTTCACTCATACTTATCTTTACATTGCTTCTATAATAGGTTTTATCTCTTGATTCTCTCAAGAACCTCATGAGAGCCACTAGAAGGCTGCAAGGCAGAATTTGAGGTACACTCAGTGTGCTACAACTTTTTGCATTTAATACACCTACGATATTAGTCACCTTGTGGGCTTCAATGATTCTAGTTTGTTTGGTTCATTTGATGAAAGGAGGTCCACATCTAGATTTGCCTTTCATCTTGGATTTTCTCTTATTTCCTAGCCTTGCAAATAGCAATTGATGATCACGTTATCTTCTACTTAAGTTGACTACCATCTTGCAATTCTTTCCATTCAAGAAGTTTTTTGGCTTCATTATTGATAACAATGTTTAGTTTCATTAGGATCATCCTACCAAACTACTTGAGTACAATAATCAGAGTACAATACACATTTCTCGCAACCTAGTAGAACATCAAAGGATAAAAAACATTGAGATTGTACTTTGTTAACCTACTCATCCAAAATGGTGTTTTTAGCTTAGAGTATTTTCCTATTAAAATACAAATTATTGACATCTTCCCTAAACCTTTGGTATCACTTCATCTTCTTCAATTATGATTTTACTTCGTATTTTTATTTTTCTTATTTTGTATTTTTTAGAAAAAAGTTTCTTTCATATGAGTTTTTATCCCTTGACCAGTGTATATGGGTACCTTAACAAGCATTGTTGTCGTGACCTATTTGTGTGTTCTTCATTTACTCCATGAGTGAAGAAGCACTTTTTAAGAGTTGTATGCTCGTCTAGAATCTCTCATTTAATCCTCATAGCTGCCACTATAACACCAACATTACATCTAACTACCTACATCTCGATATACTAAGATCCTATGATTTTAGAAAAGCGAGACTCTCGTGTCGCCAAGGCCATCAACAGTACATCCAACTATGTGTTCTTCATTTACTCCATGAGTGAAGAAGCACTTTTTAAGAGTTGTATGCTCGTCTAGCATCTCTCATTTAATCCTCATAGCTGCCACTATAACACCAAAAGTACATCTAACTACCTACATCTCGATATACTAAGATCCTATGATTTTAGAAAAGCGAGACTCACGTGCCGCCAAGGCCATCAACAGTACATCCAACTACCTGCAAGTCGATATACTAAGATCCTATGATTTTAGCAAAGCGAGACTCTCGTGCTGCCAAGGTGGGGGGGATCTGCTCTCAAGCCACCACCAGGTCATGTACTCAATGAAATTTGAACCATGGTCTGTTGAGCTTCGCCCATATAAACTTACAATTAAACCACACATCACTGTACATCTTCCATTACTATATATAAAAGCAATAATTTGTATTTTTAAATACAATAAATCATCACAAATTTTCTTTTTTTGGGCAGAAAAAACTATTTTCTGTTATTGTTTTTGGAGTTTCGAAACTTTTTAAATCACAAAAATTGCCATTTAATATATGTATATACATGGTTATATTATACCAGATAATAGATATAGCTTATTTTCGTGGTTAAAAAATATAACCATTTTATTATTTTTGAATGTATAATTTTCAATTTTCCACCATTAAAATTTAAACAAAATGGATTTAAATTTTATTATTTATTTTTCAAATAAAAAATAGAGATGTTAGTATTTTAAAGAGTTATATTTTGTTAATTAAGTCCTCCACTAATTTCAAACTAGATCAAAGCACAATTCTCCATGAGATAAAGAACTATGCCCTGCCACGTCAAGAAAACTTGGTTCAAGACCTGAAAACAACCCAAAAATTTAAGGCGCAAAAAAAATTCAACAAGTGAAATAAGTGGGTGGCCACATTTTAGTTTTTTAAAAGTGTACCAATCACGTAGATTTTTCAACCGTTACAGTGCCTGTCTGCATTTGGAAGAAAAGTAAACGCTTTCTTGCTTTTTTCTAGGATGGAAAGGGATATAAGTGATCACAAAAGGAAACACAAACGGAATCCCTTCATTGAAAACAACGATTTGTTTTACGCGGTAGACTATCAGTACTATAAGCATGAGTATACTGATATATAGGTATCTTCCATCTGATTTAATAGGTGCATATTAATTTACATATAGAATTGGTTTATGAGATCAGCGGTAGTCCACTGATTCAAGTAGCAGAAGCACCACAAGGCCTGACACTCACCATTGGCATTTTCTTTATTTATGCAGACTTGACCGCAGTCATCTTCATCATCTGGACAATATTCACTGCCCCCTCTCTGCTTGCTTTATCGCAAATAAAAGCAGAAACCCACTGCCAAGCTCTGCCAAATTTATTGCATTAAAACAAACACTCCCGCAAAATTCAAATGTCAAAGTATAAGCATTCATTTTCAATTAAAATTTACATACCGCATGAAGCCATCAGTAGCAGCACCAACAGAAAGGCTGCGCTGGCCATCGCAGCTGGGAATTTATCTCCACCGCGGGCTTTCATTCCTGACCGTTCACAGCGTTTAGAAATTGGAAGAACCAACTTGATTTTTATAAAAAATAAAAACCATTCACAAGGAAATAGATTATTCAGAATGTAGGTAATCGCGAAGATGCCGAATAATTGAAATAAAGTTAAAACGCATTAAAATATAAGTGCCCATTATAATTTGGAAACTGCTACGAGACTGGACATCATTATCCCGCACAAAGTACATCGTCCGAAGGACAAGCAGCTGTAGCGTTCTCCTCACTATTTCCCCCAAATTTTTCAATGTCAACGCGTCTGAGAAGTAGCTGAGTCGGACTAGTAATTCTGGTCTGTATCGAGATTGACTGTGTAGAAGCGCCACTCACAGTATTTTCTATAAAAGTAATGAATGTAAACTCGACTTCAAAATTCTAAAGCAATTTGAGAGAGTAATGGTAATTGAAAGTTTAATGTTGAATGGTTGGAATTTAATTTTTTTATTATTAATTTATTAATTATATATGTTAATTTTGGAATATAGTTTTTAGATTTTTACTTCAATTAGCAATAATAATTATCAGGTGGATAGTAGAGATTTAATTTTCACCAAAAAATATTTTGGAATATTATTAATAACATGCAGAGTGAAAGGTTGATATTTATATTTAAAATAGTGATTTTTTTGGTTATTTAATTAAAATTGATTCATTAAAAAAATATATAATATCAACCACGGTTAATTTACTTTATCATTAATAATGACAATAATTGGAATAAAGTTATAATTTGGTTAATTTTTATGGATTTTTTTAATCTTGACATTAGTATGATGGGGCAAAGTATCATGATGCCTATTTATATTTACCAACCACTTAATTTATATGGTCATCTTAGTTTAAGCCAACATGAATTTGATGTATGTAAATTTATAATCAAATTTTAATTGATAACGTCATTGCTTATTATTTTAATAACTATCACAAAACATTATCTTAGCTTGAGCCTTATTATCTATAAATCCTAATTCATCCCATAGGGAAACAAACATTTCAAAATTTAAGATAGTGACCATAGACATATACAAAAAATCTCTAGGTTCATGCAAAGATCTTGCCATTTATGAAAACCAAGATTTTTTTGTGAATTGAGCTAACCTTGGAAACATAAAACATAGACACTAGTGCAAACATGAAACTAGACATAGTTGAAAGTTGTAGCAACGAGTCAGTGATCCAAAATGTTGAAGGGGTACTCCCTGGTTCCCATATGGGTCTCTAAGAAAAGGATGCCTCCCTTCATTCTAACAATTGATCTGTGATCTGTAGGGGACCCATAAAAGATATCATTGGTTTTCCACTTTATCTAGACAAGCATGCATGTTTCCTTGGACTTCTTCTTATCCAAAGAGGCCATGAAGCATCAAGGGATTGGTATGCCAATATAAATCTAATCTAGTGTTTTAAAATAATTTTCATCTCAATTTCTTCATTTATACAATGTCCAATCACTATTCTAGAGCCTCCTTATCATCCACAACTTCTCTATCAATTTTACCTTGGCTTCTAGACACCTTTTTTCCTCCTTCCACGCAAGGGTGGTGGAGTTGAATAAATGTTGCTTTGGCTCTCCTGTCGTAGCCTCTACACAATTTCTATGAATTAGAGGTCATTCTCTATGACTAGGTCAAGGAACCATTGAAACTCATAAATTTTCTCTATAATTCAATTCGAATCTTAAGCGAGGGGGATAATGTATTATTGATGAGAGAAATGAGCAACAAATAAGAACCCACGTGGGCTAAGTTAGTGGAAATAAACACTCCTTATGGTTAGAACCAATTGATTGACCATATAAATTTATTATCTTTGCACATCATTGTTTTGAAATCCAAGTTAATGAACATACAAATCAGGTACTACCACAATGGAAGAGCCATAGTACATAACCCCATTGTTTCCATTAGTACCACCACACTACATGCCCTAAGTAGGGTAAAAGCTGGCAGATCACCTACCCTTGTGGGTAGCCATCATCATTATGTGTTCCTCTTGTCCTTCACCTACTATATACAACCCACGTGAAAAAGATAATTAAGAAAATATTAAATATCCTTATCCTGAATCATATATTAATATATTAAATCCTAGATGTATTACTATTTTATATGAAAGAGTCTACTATAATGAATATTAAGAAAATATTATTTCATTGACTAATAAGTTGGTAGGAAAGTTTATATCTTTTTTATTATTTTAACTATTATTTTATTATTTTTTCTTAGGAGGCCACTTTTAGGCAAATTTCCTCTAATGGATAATTATTAATGATAATAATAATAATTAATATATATCTTAAACGTATATACATTTAAAAAAACATGTAAAACATTGTTTACTATGGAGATTCACCTCACATGATTCTGTAAATAGGCTTTGTTACAATTCAATGGGCCAATACTATCGCTTATCAATACGAGATGTGTAAAAAACCATTAGTCATTTCATATGAAACCTTTTTAATTAATGATTTTAAATTAAAAAAAAAAAAACAAAAAATGTTGGCTTTATTAGGTTGCCAAATGGAATTGATGTGTTGGTATTGATATCAACTTGATTTATTGATGTGTTGACATTGATGTCAACCTCAATGCACGGATGAGATAATTGTGTCAAGGGAGACACTTGGAATTGATTAAGCATGTTTGTTGATGCAATTGAGTACATTTCCTTCCTTATCTCATAAGGATTTAGATCTTTTCAAAGATTAACGAGATATCGGGGGGAGTGTTCTAGAAGTTGCAATCTTTAGTTGAGAACCATCATAGTAGTAGGATACGTGGAGAAGCCTTAAAAAATTATGACTATGATTGTTGGAGGTTGTTTCCTAGCGAATGTCAAGGTAAAAAAAGGATTTTATAGCTTTGAAGGCATTTCTACCTTAGTAAATTAGCTTAATTGCTCCTAATAGTGACATAGTTCGATAGGCCATGGAAATATCTCTCCAATGATATATGGCAGCTACAAAATGTCCCAAGGGATCAAAAGTGATGGCCAAATGATGTTTGGAATAGTTCTAAGCGTCGATGTTCATATGACCCTATGTTAGTGTAACATCCCTAGTTAGAAACTCATGTAAACAAATATATAAGACCCAGGTCATGGATGCATAATCCAAGCTGAATGTTAGCAAAAACATCCTAGTGGGTGTTCATTTCAATTATTATGGCTGAAGGAAATTGGAAAAGGCAGTGGCAAAGGCTTTGAAAAGTCAAAGTGGAATTAATTGGCATTTTATTAATAAAAAAAAAGGAAATTAGGAGAAAATGAAGGTGAAAGGTCACAAGTTGCATGTGAGGAGGGAATTGAAGGAAAATAATGGAAAATTGAAGAATTTAGAGGCATCATTCATAAAAAGGCTTATGAGGATTAGTTGGTAACCTTTTGTCAGTTTAGTTTTGGAGTTCTCTCTCTCTTCTGTGACTCTGACACTGTTGGAAACTTAGAGGATTCTTGGAGCACTCTAACATTGAATGAAGAAAGGAAATGGAAAAGAAAAAAGGAAAAGGGAAGTAAAAGATCAAGCAAGGTAGAGCGAGACCAATTGACTACAACATGATTACTTGGAGGTATCGATTTGCATGTGTTATTCCCTTTTCTAGATTTGACATGCATCATACATGCATGTTTGTATTTGGTTCTCTTGTTCTCATTGTCATAGGTTTTTCCAGGTGTGACAATGGTTTTCAGCCTTGCCTTGCGATTTCCGGATAGCCATGTTCTGGTGGGTTCTCTTGTATTTGGTTGAGCTATATTTTCAAATGGAATCGAAGTCGAGTGTGGTGGTCTCACGATTATTTACAAGGGCTAGGAATCCCAGGATGGAATACACATTAAAGCTTGATTGTGAACACCTCGATTGAGCCTAGGAATCCTTGACTGGTGAATAATAAGATGCACGGTAAAGCTTAGAGGTAAATACCCTTGATTAGGCCTAAGAATCGCTTGACCAATAATGGCGGGATACACAATAAATCCTATAGGGTGGAGACCTCGTAGGTCTAGGAACCCCTTGACCGATAATGGAGGGATTCATGATAAAGCATGGAGGTAGAGAAAGATAAATTCCTCATGGTTTAGGTGGAGAGATCTAGAGGCATACATGCTTGTACAGGCCTAGTGATCTGGTGGGATTGTGGTAAATATTGGCTGTATTGATGAGGGTTTCGGGCCTAGGAATCCCTTGATGGGATATACATTAAAGCCTATGGAAGCCCTGGTTGGTCTTGTTGTAAGTCCCACATTCATGCTTGGATATGGCATGGGGGTGATTGGTTGAAAGAAAGATTTGATTCAACCCAATCTATTGTTAGGTGGTACATGGAAGACCTTGACTTCATTGTGTTTTGCATATGTTAATAAGAGTTATTTTCCTCTTGTGATTTATGTGTACATGTACCTGTTATTATGAGACTTTAATGTTTGTTCTATTATTGCTACTCTACTAGTTATAAGCATGGTTTCATGACAGATCTTAGTCATGCCTCTTACCATGTTTTAATTAATGAATGAATGATGAATGTATTCCATAACAAATGCTATTGCAGCTATTATGAGAAGGCACTAGACCTACTTGTTTACTTTCATATAGGTATCAGACCCCTATGTTCAAATGTGTATTTGTGACACGTAGATTTCATGTTCATGATATGTTTGATGGAATGTATATCATGGCTAGGCCTTGTTATGTAAAGTTCTTCTCTAAGATTTGTATCTAAGGCTTTGTCTTTCTGTCATTCAAGGTCCTGGAAAGTGTCATTAAGTTCTCAGAAAAGGTCTAGATCCTAGCCTAAAAAGCGGCTTAAATCCCGTGGTCACAAGCATGGAACTAGGTGAAAAAGGCTACAGTCGTTCCCTTGCAAGCATCATGCATGCAACTAGAGGGTTTCAATCAAAATCAGGGAGTGTTGTGCCAATGTCTAGAAGATCATGGCACAAAAGAAAGATGTTTAATTTAGGGCCTGGGAAACTGGAGGGGTGGTTTATCCCTTGGGTGTCTTATAGCACCTAATGGGGAAGTCATTAATGGTTTTGGTTTTTCGATTCCAATTCCTTAAGGTGATCTAGGAGGTTGAATCATATCATAGTAACTCTTCGTCACCTATTTACCCTAGTAGGTCAGCAACTTGGGTAAATGTGGGAAGAGGGTATTATAACTCAGTGGTATCAAAGCCTGGTTCAACCCTTGGCCTAGATGGGAAGAAATTGTTTGTCATGCATGCGTGAAGGTTGCATATGTTCCTACTATGTATGCACAATGGTATTCATTGTTATACTTGTATTTCCATGTAACAATGAATACCGTTGTGCATACATAGTAAGAACATATGCAACCTTCATGCATGCATGACAAAAAATTTCTTCCCATCTAGGCAAAAGGTTGAACCATGCTCCGATACCACTCATTTATAATACACTCCTCCCACATTTACCCAAGTTGTCGACCTATCCGGGTAAACAGGTGACGAAGAGTTATTATTATATGATTCAACCTCCTAGATCACCTTAAGGAATTGGAATCGAAAATGCATGCATAACAACATATATTCATTTATAGTAGGCAAAAGATGCATTGGGATGGTTATTGTTGTAGTCTTGTGTCATCATGATTCTATTGGTATGTTGTGATTCTGATGTGCTAACTGAGATGAAGCAAGAGATGTAGATCACCATGGCGAGATTGCAACACTAGACCTCGGGGTAAGAGAAGATCGTTGTACAGGTTGGTATGTTGGGTATGTATGTATGTTGGTTAATAGTTGTTATACACATTAGGTTTATGTACATGCCTCCCATTCTATTGTTGTTATGGTTACATGAATGATATATTCTAGTTAATTAGTGTGGTTATATGCACATGCATCGGTTAGTAATGAAGGATAGTAACTTGTTGGTGTATGCATTATTGTCATATGCATGATCAATATGCTCATTGCATATTTATATAATTATATATATATATATAATAATCTATATATATATATATATATCGTGTTAATTTTGATTGACCTATGCAGATGATTATGGTTATGAAATTTAAGTATGAGCTAATATATTATGGTATTATGTAATACTAATTTAGACTAATTGTGCATATGTGATTGTTATGCATGAATGGAAATTTTTTATGAGTTTATGATGTGAACATATTATCTAGTTACTGTTATGGATATCATGATCTTATCTATGTTTGAGTTGATGTGTCGTGAAGTTATATAATGCTATTCTAGATTGATTGTGCAGAAAAGATAGCCTCCCATGAGATACATTAAGGTATGAGTTGCTTATGTCGGTTATTTGGTGTTTGAATATTTGATTATGTCATCTATTTGGTGTTTGAGTGTTTGGTGTCTATTATGTCATCTATTTGTCACTTGAATGTTTGACTAATTGCATGATATGAGTATGTGTTCATAATATTGCATGAAGGAATGATCGTGTTTCACGATGGGTGTACTAACACATTATGTGATGAGATAGTTGATATGCATTTGAGTGTAAGTAGGTGCTAGTTGTAGTATTAGGGCTACTAACTATGAGTTTATTATGACAGCGTTGCTAGTCTTGATAAAGGTTGATTTCAAATTAATAGACATGATATCTTGATATTGGGAACATGTGAATGACATGTGTGAGAAATTGCACGACAACATGCTTTGTATTAATGTGACAAGCTAATAGTTTTTTTGTTTATATAAATAATAGTTGGATGATGTGATAGTACAAAATAAGGCTCAATTGCAGCAAGGCAAGGTAAAATAAAGGAGTTGGGTGAGCATTTCTTTAGCTATGTTTGGGAACCGAAATTCCAAATGAATGAGTACTTTCCATGAATACAAGAAGTGTTCTTAACCTATATTTTGTCTGACCTTATGTGGACATATGTTATATTCCTAAACACGTATTTGACAGGTATAACAACTCGATTTCAATTATGGCTAGATTTGTCAAGGGAATGGAGTCCCTTGAGAGATGATATATGTATGAGTTTAGTTATAATCTAACTTGTTGTGTACTACAATGGAAGGTAACTAGTATATTGTATATCTATTTATGCACTCACAGTTGTGTGTTTATGGAAATATGATGCAGGGGATTACATGGAAAAAGAGATTTCCATGAAATCTTGAAAAAGGCTTGGGTTGAGCTTTCCCTTGGAAGCATTGGGACCCCATGGGAAATTGAATCATGATGTATGTTGCTAGTTTTGTGCTTTCGGTCTTTTGTGATTTGTTTTTTCTTGATTTGTAGTTTTGTTTATGTCTAGTATATTTCCATAGAACTTTGTTTGTGGTGTCATATTGCTATTGTATTTTCATGATTTTCTTCTCGTTTCTTTCTTATTCTTTCCTTTTGTGTTTTTATGGTCTTGGGAATCCTTTGTTAGGGAGGAAGTTAATGGAGCTCAGGGAGAGCTGAATGAAACCCTATAGGTAATGCAAGATACAAATGAAGCTCAATGCATGTATAAGGGAAGTCGAAGGCAAGAGTATGACAACCAATTAGATTGGTGGGGTTTATTGAGGTAAATGAATAATGGAAGGAGAATCATGAGAAAGGTAATAGGAAAGGTGGAGTCAATGGACTTGAGGCATCAAATGCCTTGGCTAGGTTGGGAACTATTGGTCTCAATGTTGTGCATGTTTTCCATAGATAGAGGAAGTTATCTTAACCTTAACCTTATGATATCTTGTAATTATCTTGTGCTCATTGTTACGCTCATGTCTAGATATGTATGTATGTTGTTGTCTGACATGGTCGTCAGGAATCATGATTGTTTTATGCAGATGTTTATATGTATATATGTATGTATGTATGTCATTGTATGACAAAGTCATCAAGAATAATTCTCATGGAGGAATGATTGTTGACGCAGGTGAATAACATGAAGAGGTTCCTCGTTTATGAGGAATCAAGTGGGAAGAGTAGCCCTGACAGATATATGAGGTTAGTATCTTGTGCATATGGTTGACATTATGTCTTTGTACTATGTCCATGTTTATGTTATGGACAGGCTATTCTGAGGGATACATCAATAGAATGAAAGCAGTGTGACTTGCGGCATGTTGGGACAAGCATGGGCAGTGAAAAGAAACTAGAAGTAAGGTTTCCTCGTAGAGATAGTGTGGCTTCTCGTTGTGCAGTATTGGCAATGTGTACATGTAGCATATGTACTATTGTGTACATATGAGGTTTTGTGTGTGCTGTGTATATGGTGTGGTATGTATATTGCATATGCAATGTTGGGTATAGATGGTGGTATGTACATGTTGGATATGCGGTGTTGTGTACATATCGTACTGCGCGCATGTTGGATATGCGGTGTTGTGTGCATATGGTGTTGTGCGGATTTGTATACGTGATCTTGTGTACATATGGTGCTATGTACATGTTGTATATATAGTGCTATGTACATTTGGTTTTGTGTGCATGTTGTACATGTGGTGCTATGTACATATTGTGTTGTGTGCATGATTTTACATGTGGTGTTGTTTGATGAGCGCCAGTATTGCATCAAGGATGCTGCAACTCCTGGGCTACTAGCTTTACTTATCAACCCGGGGTTCATACAAACTTGGAGGTGACAGTGTTGTATGCACAAGTAAAAGTGATGGTTTTGTCCGTTGTCATTGTTCAGCTAGCGAGAGACCATTGGGGTTCCAAGCTAGACTTATATAGAGTCATAAGAAACTTGATTCTTTGATGGAAGAAAGGTAAATCTACTCTAAGAGAGTTACTCTACTGTAGTAATGGAGAAGGCCAACACGTAATGCTAAACCACACCATAACCTAATTAACCATTTAAGAAGCTATGCTAAGCAGAAATTCTAAATCAACAAAAAACAAATGCTACTATGTATATTTCAAAAGTAAGAAGCATCAAACAATACTAATGTGCAAGTAAAGAAACCAAACTAAATATGTTTTCACCTTTTTAGTCTTTTTATGTAAAATCAAGTATGCAAACTAATTGTTCTTGTGGATGTGAGAGGTGGATTAAGGGTGTTTGAAGATTTCTATAAGGTTTATGAATTGGTTGGATGGTGTGTAGAGTCCCTAGGAGGCTTTTGGTGACTTCCTAGAGGTTTTCCATCAATTCGGCCTCAAAACAGGCCGTTTTAGGAAAACCTATAGGATGTACTAGAAACCTACAGGATGATCCTATAGGAATCACAGGAAACCTACACGATACAACTGAGAGCTAGATGTGTGGTGTTATAGGTGATGGGAGGCTTAGGAAAGGTGTGCGATGGGTGAAATGGAGTGTTAGAACATCTAGGATCACTCAGGAGTCAATATCCAAGATGATAGATGGCTAGATTCACTCAATGTGTTTGGGAGAATTTCAATGGAAAATGATGAAAAGCTAGTGAAGGTGATGGTGAAAACAAGGGATGGATAAGGTGGATGAAGCGGAAGGTGGATACTGACTATGAAATATTAGTATCCTCCTGAAGCACCCGCTCTGCATAAAACATGTGTGTATTTCAAAAATCTATGCAACAAGATACATTTCCATAAACTAGAAAATCAAAACTAATGAATCAACTGCCTATATTATGCATGAAGAAAGTTGCCGAAGGGAACGAAATCATGAGTGAGATCTACTGCAGAAATGGAGATGGAAAATATGACAATGAAATCTACCTTGCAACATTAACCAAATACTCAGTTAAAGACAACAAACTCCAAAACTCATAAAAGAACTAGAAATCTCCATTTTTGGGGTTGCTTAAGGGTCCCTTCCTCAAGTTATGGTGCTAGAGGGAGGAAGTGAGGCCAAGACACCTACTAACAACCTTGTGGTGATCCTTTTCTTCCTTGCTAACCTGCTACTTGAAATAAGGCACAAATGGAAGAAAACTATCACACAACCAATCTAATCTACACTAATCTAATCTAATATAATCTAATAAGAAAATTAACAATTAAGCTATGAATCTACACTAAAAATATATGCACGATCAAGAGGGTCCTTGGCTACTAGGGTTGGGCCCTAACCCCAGAGATTCAATCCTCTGAGTTAGCTCAGTGCTGGCTCAAAACAAAACTCATTATTATTACCAAAACAACAAATTACATCAAAAGAATTGTCGCAAGTTTTTCAGCTCAAAAATAGAGTAGAGTTTCACAATAAAAAAATCTGAATCCTACTGAGGTCCTAGGCTTGTTTACTTATACATCTGAATTCCTCAACTACTTCCTTAAAATTAGGGCGGCTCAACTCTGAAACTCGAGATAAACTGGTGCTTTGTCTCTCACTTTCTCGGTTTCCTTCTCGTCCTCATGATTTGGTTGTTTACACTCTAAGCTGATGTGAGGAATGGACGAATATTCGAATGGAGGAGTAGTAAATGAGGAGGATTTACCTCCTATAATCCCTCTCCCTTTTCCCATTCGAGTTTTGACCTTGGTCTTTGCCAGAATTCTGATTTTTTCCTATAATCCTGCATTCTATGCATATTAGACCACAAAGCATAATATCCAGCTCTAACTCACCTCATAAAAAAAATATAATCAAAATCATGTAATAAGTTATGAGAAAAGTTGGTTTGACTAAGCTATGAGGTGAATTAAGGCCCATATAATTATCCGATGATGAGGCTCATCATCACCCCCTACTAAAGGTGTTCCTCATCCTCCAAGAAACTTAATCAATATCCATATCCTTCATGGCTCTACTAGCCTCTCTGACATCCCATGCCTCTGTTATGGTCTCCTCTTCTTGTTCATAGAAGGCTGATTTCTTTTCTACTTCTTCCCATTGCCTCTTTTATTCTTCTTCTTTTCTCCCTGCTAGCATCACTAAGAGTAGTGGTGGACTAATTTTTAGGCCTATCCAACTGACCTTCAACCTTTGCATAGGTTGCTTATACATAGGTGTCATGTTGAGTTCCTCTCTCAACCTTTGAGGAGAGTGATATTCTCTTATATTTAAGTTGTATGGCAGGGTGTTCCATCTCCTTAGGCAAGCATGTATACTATCATCTCCTAGAAACCTAAACATGTCCTCAAAATGTGCAATTGCTTGCTCTTGGGCAGCAAGATATCTAGGTGCTAGCTTAGGATCATTTGCGTTATCACTGCAAAATTTCTCTAGAGTTGTTATGAAAGAAATGATAGAGGTAACCACAACTCTACTTTGGAGATTAGGATCTAGGCTTCCTAATGCTTAGAGAGGGCTCTCTCTTTATGATTTAACTTGTTTTTAGTTATTTTATTTTAGGCTAGTTATGATTGTACTTGGATTTTTATTTGGATTTGGTGGTGGAATCATTGACTTAGATTGATAGAGGGATGTCTTTTATCATTGGGCTATGGGGTCAAGTGTCAAGAAAATAGGACTGGATCAAGTTCTAAAAATAGTGTCTATAGGGCAAGGTAGCTGAGTAATTTCATATCTTAAGGTTGGATGGTGAAGTTGATTTCAGTCGGATCCAAGGAGAAATTAAGGGTTCCTAAGACCGGATTATGAAGGAAGTGAAAGAGGTCAACCAGGGTGGGAGAGCAATTAAGAATTCTCAGATATGGATATCAAAAGAAAAAATTAAAATGATTAACTGTTCAAGACAGAGTGTACTTAAAAAAATTCTGTAATATAATTCTAGTTAATTCATTCAATTTAGATAACATGCAAGTTTGTGAAATACATAAGAAAATAACAATTTGACAAGAGAAAATACTTCAGTAAAGTAGCTCAACACATGAATCCTGTAATGTAATCTCTTTAATACTCAATCCATTGTGACGAGTTGAAATATTGGTACAATAACCCTTAGGTTTCAGATCAATACAACTATAGAAATGCCTAGCAATCCACCTCCAATACTTCGAATTATGAAGTATTTATACAAAAATAATTTACAAAATATCCCAAATTGTCTTGGGAATTAATCTAGGAAAAAGAAATATCTTCATGCAAGAAGATAGAGATAGATGTTCAACTATTGTACGTTGTCCTTGTTTATTTGGTTTTGTTGTCTTTATGCTTTGATCTTTTGCTATTTATTCTCTTCCTTGATGTTGGTCTTCATGCTAACTATTCTTTTTACTTTTCACTTTTAACTTATAAACTTTCACTTGATACTCTTTCATCTGGTTGATCTATCACTTTTCTTTCACTGTGATGTTTTCACTTTAATTGTGCATTTTTACAGTAAGTCGTTTAACTTCTCCCAAATATCTGCATTTGGTAATTTGATATTTACCATTTTCCTATAAATTTCATCTGTGTCTGTGTACTTAGCAAAGGTGGGTCTATTCACAAAAAGGTGTTTTACCTCATGCTGGAGGTAAAATAGGTTCTCAAATGTTTGGTACATAACCTTTCCTATAGGCATTCCCTTCATAGAGGAATTATTGGCTTGATCTCTTGCCACCTCTCTGATTCTCCTATTGTAGTCTTCCTATGGCATTAATTTGTCATTTATCACCAAGGGATTTGGCAGACCTTTCTGCCTTAAATCATCAAACTTAACCATGAACTTGTCTATAACCAGCTGCATGGTTTGGAATTTGTCCTCAAGTTTCATCATTATATTCCTTTTGGTGAGCACCTTTTTTACCTCTAGTATGGTGCCAGTCCTATCAGCTATGTCCAACTCCTACAATTCATATTTGTTATTAGAGTTAAGGAAATGGATTATTTTAGTGGCTTCTTCTGGCATGTCTCCCAGTTCACCCTTAACTCTCTGAATTGCTTTTGTAGCCTCTTTGACTAAATCATTTTGTTCAAATATGACTTGTATAGATGGCCAAATATCATCGATATAGTCAATGATATTGGCCCATATCTATTCTTTAGCTTGGCCAGGTGGCTCCTTGGCTGAGCTACTATTGTTGTTGAACCTATTGCTGATGTAGATGTTGTTGAAGATGGAAGTGCTATAGCCAGTGGATCAATAGGAGCCAATGAAGCTGCCAAGGTTGATGGAACTGCTATAGTGACTGTTGGAATGGCAGTGGCAGTGGTTGTCTCAAGGCTGGCCTATTTTAACTGTATCAAACTATCCAATTCCTTCTACATTTCCTTTAACTGATCATTTAATTGGAGGATGAGGTCCATCATCTCCTCTTGTTGGATCTAGATTTCAAGGACCTCCTTGGTCCGTGGATTCTCTGAATGAGACAACTTCAGTTGCTTCTTTAAAGCAACAATATCCTCATTCTTCTTTTTTATTAATTTCTCTGTAGCTTTGACATCATTGGGATTATACCCAAGCTTTGTGACCAAGTCTTCCAATGACTTGATTCTGTTGTCCTTGGCCTGTGAGGAGGCCTTTTCCAGCTTTTATTGTGTTATGATATTATCTAGTGAGCCTTGGAGTTTTTTCATAGTAATAGCTTTATTTGTCATGGTGGAATAGATCATCTCACCTGCCTGTTTCTGAAACTCAATTTGGTCAACAGGGTGAACATCCCTAGCCAAAAATTCAAATTTAGTTTTCCTCTAGTTAGCTGATGATTTGGGTTGCTAGACTGTGGGCTGCATGCATGTCATTTGCATCTTCCCAGTCTTAATGTCAAAGGGTGACATTAACCTATTTTGATTGGAAGGTGTTTTCTTGAAGTACAGGGCATAAGTCTGAGCCTTCAATGCCTCATTCCTGAACTTAATTTCCTAGTACTTTTCTTTAATATCTTTCTCTTTATCCATGGGCTTGTTGGATGAAGAGACTTCAATGCTGAGCTGTTTCTCAATAAGCTGGGTGTTTGAGGTAGAAGGATGGTGTGTTTCTTTTGAAGATGTTGGGCCTTCATTCCTTCCAACCATTCTTTCAGTGTCAGTTATTTCCACTGTGTCAATGCTGTCTTCTTGTTCAGTTACAGGATTAAGCTTGGGCCTCTTCTTGTAACTGATCTCAAATTGGTCATCTGTGGTTTCCATGGCTGAACTAGAACCTTCTTCCCTAGTTCTTTTTACATTTCTGTCTTCATTGGTTGGAGTTTGCAAAATAGGAGGAATATTCATCTGTTCTTCTAGGGCTAGAACCTGCAGAAAGGAGCTACTATCAATCTTATTTTCCACATCTATTAATGTATTCTCCACATCTACTACAGTACTCTCCATATATGTCAAAGTTTTTTCCACCCATTTTGACTAGTTGGCAAATATTTCAATGTCTGGCCCGGGATGATGTATGAAAAGACCTAATTTGACTTTGAGCCTTAGTTTATTTACGAATCCATGAGGGTCATATTTCCACATAAAACTATTCTTGAAATTCATCTGCTGCAAGATTTAATCTGCCTCTGGTCCAGATTCCCTATTATTACAAATAAAGGGGCCCAATTGGTTTTTCATTTTGAACTAGGTCTTCTTCCTAGCTAATAGGAAATTGACTTATTAGATTTTATAATCTGCCTAAACTATTCTCATGAAAATATCCTCATGGGGAGGTATTTGGGTAGTTTGTAGGGAGCTAGGTGGCATCCATATATCCTTATCTCTATGAGGTCGTGGTATAAATACCGGTCTCCCACTCTACTGTTCTTTTCCAACTGTAAAACTCTTTTAATATCCTGACTGATCCTGGGTTGATAGCTACTAGTTAGCATATTGGATGGACAAATTAATCAATGAAGTATTTGTAGGAAACAAAGGTGGATTATTTATGGACCAATTGTGTCCAATAGATGAGAGATGTTGGATTTCTTTTGGTGTCTAACTTCTGAATGCTGACTGCACATTTGTCTGACTAAAAATACAAGAACATATGAAATAAAACTGATGAAAATTTGAAGAATCTCTCATTGGTAGTCTGATGAAATGTTCATGGATTCTATCTGCTATGAACTAAGCATAGTTGTAAATTGTAGCACGAGGCTTGCCTGGGAAAAAGATAGAAAGGAAAGAAAGGAAAACCTCATCCACATGTTCATCTGTGGTGTACCCTAGAATGCAAGAGATCATGGTTATAATTTTTCTTACTCTCTCAGAAAAATGGTGGCAGCATATGGAGGACTATCTATTGGAGTATGATACTCCTCTATGATGAAGTTCTGAAAAATATAAGCCTTCTTTGGAAGTTCTAGCTTGATGAAGAGTTCAAGTAAGCCTTCATGGGGAGTGGGGTCTCATAGGGGCCTGGTTGGATTTGCATCATTGTATTAATTGATTCTATAGTAATGGTGAATAAAACTTGTTGGTCAGTGGTGACTATGGCTCTTTGACTAGGAATATAGCAAGCTTGGCCAAAGTGGATGATTTAAGGGAATGGGTATACTTCTCGGAACAAGTATTTGGGAAAATTGTACTCCCATATGTGAATGTCATCATTCTGGTTTAAAAACTTGTCTTTATTCTAGCAGTGGAGTTTTAGTATGTAGGCAGGGGAAGCAGTGTCTGTAATTTCAAAGTCCATATCGGCTAATGTAAGGTGGTCGATATCTAGGTGAGGGGTTTGTAGGGGTCTTACATCTAGAGAAGTTTGGGAAGCCATAATTTAGTATATTGAAATGAATTAGTCTTTTTGTGGCTTCAAGAGTGAGGTTTAAAAGCTCTGGAATAGTGGGAGGGTAAATACAGTCTGTAAAAAAGGTTTCGGGATGTACAGTAGGTTTGTCTTCAATTCATGAAGGCTTTTTAATTAATTTAATCAATTCAACTTTGAGAATTATTTCTTATAATTCAAATTTAGATGGTTGTTCTTGTTTTTTCAAGAATATTTGGAATTTGACGGTTTTTAATGTGAAAACGAGGTTTTGTGGTGACTACAGGCAGTATTGAGGCTTAAACTGGTTGTTTTTCTACTTCAATTTGGTGTCCGCAGTGTCTTCAGGTGGAAAAAGGTGGCTAAATTGCTCACTCAGAGGTTCGGGGTGTCACAATTGGATAAGTAGATGTTTATAGCAAAAACGAGTGAAACGAGTAAAATGGGGAATTTTTGGCATTTTAACTAATAACGATTACATTTTGGCACGAGTATTATTGAATGAACAGTGGGTAGTTTTTCCTTTAGGTGGGGAAGTGGTTTTGTGCAACATCGCACCGCTTTTGGATGGCAGGCGGTATTTTTCGTGAGCAAGCGATATAACTTCGTGCTTCCACATTGAAGAACAGTGCTAGGCCAAAACTGCGAATCTCACATTCTCTCAGACCGTTAACAGTCGGACGATGAATACGCGAGATATGGTTGTGTGTCGTTGGACTTGGGGGTGAGATATCGGAGGTATATCGTGCAGTTGAGTTGCACAGACGAAGTCAAGATAGTGGTTAGAAGGGCCCAAGGTTTAATTACAAAGAATTGTAATTAATTAACAAAAAAATTCGGGATTTTTAATATAATACAATGGTTAATAAAGGTGGGACCATAGGTTATATGGTGGGGTTTTTTAACTACACTAAGGCTTGGTGGGTTAGAAAGGGTGTTGGGGAATTTAAAACATGGGGGATTTACAAAGCAAGACTTTTAGGAAAAACTTAGGACAAAGGGTTTTGTGGGTTTTCAAGGGAAAATGGAAATTATTAAGGGGGGAAGGTGATATTTGTAATGGGGAATGGGTTTCACACTAGGGAAAAGGGTTTTGGAAAGGGGGAATTATTTTTGAAGGGTAATGCCGAGGGACATGTGTGGAATGAAGGTGTAAAAGGTTAAAATGAGGGGAAAGGGTATTTACCGGTAATGAAGGAATAATGAGGGGAAATTAGCAAATAAGTATGTGGGGGTCTAGTGAAATGAGGGGAAATTAGTAAACAAGCTTTGGTGAATATCCTTTCTCTTTCACAATTCCTCCTACACATCAAACATAGGATTAAGCATGATGAATGTGCTTTTGACTCAGCAACCTTGTGCTCTTGCAACATTTCTTCCACCTACCCTTTATTTACCCTAGCATTTTCTCTTCATTGAATGGGTGCATTTGAGCTTCCTGACCCTGCATTTCCTTTTTCTTTTGATAAGAAAACTATCTAATTCTAACCTTATAACTTCCAATGGCTCAAATTAAATTGTTGAGCTGATTTTTATTTCTCTACGTAATTACTGATATTCCAAGATTAAATAGTTTGGCTAGATCTTTATTCTCTATCTATCAACATGAAATTTAAAACATGAATGAATCAAATTTAAAATATTTGACCATCATGGATTGGGGCATTTTTGAAAGGCTACACACAATCTTATTTTGCAAGGGAAAGTAAAAAATAGTGACATTTGAATTTGCACACTTTCATGATCTATTTTTATCTCTTTTTTGGGGTTCATACTTTCTACTTTTTTGATATTTTTCTTTCTTTTTGTCCTTTGATTATTCTTTTAGGACATAGCCTCTTTACATTTTTCAATTTTAATATGGGAAAACATTTTGCAGAAAGCAAAAGTATGTACAATATTACAAGACTAACCATGGCCAATTCAAAATTATGAATTCTATTTTTATAGGACCCTAACAATTTGCAATGAAATTATGGGTACTGATGAGGGCCATGGAATTTGATTGTTCAGCTCTGATCAAAAGAGGTTTAATATTCTCTCTTACCAATATCCTTTTCATCTCTGCAACTCTTGACTCCTCATGGTTCATCCATGATACCAAAGCCATTAATTGTAGATCTACTAGCTTGGAATTAGGGTCCCATACATTCATGTCTGTGAGGGCCATGTTGTGCAAATAAAACTCAACCATTTTGGCCCTATCATCTAGTGTACTTTGATCACAAAGATCAATAAACTGCTCGTAGTCCTGAAATGGCATGGTTCCTCTCTGTGCTAGGGTCTTAATCTGAAACTACGGCCATTGTTCTTTGAGGTAGAGAGCATAGGATTTAGTTGGCATCCTACACTAGATTGCTTCCATGGAGAGATTTTCCATACATGCCAATTGATTCTTTATTTCCTGCATTTGTCCCCTCAGCCATGCATTTTATGTCTCTAGTTGATTTCTCATTATAGCTTCTGTGTCCCTCAAGCCACTTAGTTCTCTGCCCATCTCCTTGAGTTTCTATTCCATGTTCCCAATGTCTTCCACCCCTTTGATCTGGTGATCTGCATCCATCGGTGAGTTTTGTCCCTCTCCTTCTTAAGCTCAAAGAACAGTGGGATGGAAAATTTTTGAGGTGTGACCCTTCCTCCTTCAATAAACCGGTAATAGGAGTCCAGGTTCGGTTGGGGGCTGGGTTCTTTTGTCTCTGGGTCCTCCTCTTTAGTTTCTTGCTACTCCCCTACCTTCCTTTCCAATTTTTTGTGCCTCTTGTAGATTCAGCAGAGTATCCTGTAGTACTAGTTTTTTCTTGATGTAGATTTTGCTGTGTGTCTTGTAGGATTGCCTCTACCTTGGAGGAAGTTGATCTAGTACTAGACCTCCTCACATAAGTGATATGGGACTTAAAGAAGGCATTTTGTTTTTTTGTGTACATGAGTCTTCAATCACAATAGGAATTTTGATTGATGTTTGTGGCTTCCCTTGTCTTATTCTTGTGCTCTTTCCTGTCTAGAAATATAATGGGGTCTGCCTCTGCTTTTTTCCTTTTTGCTTGATTGGGGTGCTGAGATAAGTGAGGGTAGCTTCTACCTCTCTCTCAGTGGCTTATAGAGACACCCTAGGTGACTCCTCCTTGTTTTATTTCTCCACTGTTCCATTGCCTTCTTCCTCTATGTCCTTCATGTCTTCTTCTTCTTGTAGATCCTCATCATCTCTATTAGTTTCCTCCTTAATTTATTCCTATGTTTCTTCATCATCCTCCTTTTCTTCTCCCTCTTATTCTTCATTTTCATCATGTTCCTCTATGTCAGCTCCTTCTTCGTCCATCTCATTGTTATCTACTTCTGTATCTTCCTATTCCTTTTTTACTTCCTCTTCACTGACAATAGGACTAACATCATAAGTGAAAGCTTTTATGTCATCCTCTATTGGCATGTCTCTGAATACGGACCATGTTATAGGCATTCTGAGGTTTTGGAGGGAATCTTCTATTAGAATCCTAATCAACCCATGGTGAGTTAACTATTGGGAATCGCCCTCCTTTGCTATGGTGCTTGAGTCTATGAGTGATTAAAGCAGGAAGTATGGTATATTGAGCCTTTGGTGAGGGGGTGTTTTTGCTCCAGATCTTAATTCTTCAAGGATCCTGAAATGATATCCATAGACCACACTATACCTAGTCTCACATGAGATGTATTTGATCAGCTGGTAGCCTATCGCATTCCATGGATATGGCATACTTTCCCTCCTTACTCCATTTTTGTCCTCAATGGGTTCCTCACCTTCTAAAAATAATTTTCTTTTGGCAACCTGGCTATCTCCTTTATCTTGTTTTCTCCAGGGTATTCCTAGGGGGAGTGTGGTGACTCTATTGATGAGCTCGGGGGTGGGATCTATAGTGAGGCCCCTTATTACAATAGTGGCATGGATTCTAATGAGTGGAGTGAGAGAGAGAGCAAATTCTTAAGCCACCTCATCATCATACCCTCTGAATTTTTTGAAAAACCCCATCCAATTATGTATTGTGAAGATTTCAAGCACTTGGGGGTGTTGTTGGATTCTCACAGTGTTGGTGGGCTCTCTCCTATTAAACCCTCCTATCATCTTGCTCGTGAAGTTTAAGGAGAAAATGAGAGGGTTGAAACAATTTTTCAATTGCAAAACCAAAACAGAGATGACTGTGTATGTAATTCCCTTTACATAGTTGTTAAATTCACTCAAATCTAGAGGATTATTGGTTCATTTACTTGCAGAGAAGGATGTAATTACAAATCCTACCTCTTTATATTCTTTACAGTGGCCAATCTCCCATGATATCCCTTCTGAACTCTTCTCTGCCAATCCTGTATACAGTCTCTGCATCGTGTAGGAATTCATATGCATGCTCCTATAGGATTTCCTGTGCAGCCCTATAGGAATTCTTGTGCAGTGAAATGATGGAGTTTTTGTTCCGGTGGGTTGCCTGGGTATGAGAGAAACTTGAGTGAGGGATTTTCGAGGAGGTGAAATTCATGAATGCATGGGAACGATGTTTTATTTCCTCTTATGGTGATTCGGGGTGAGGTGGTGTGTTGGTAGCAAAGGTATTTTTCCACTTTTGGACCGTTGGTCCCCGCTACCATCTCATCATTTCCCAATCCTCTTAATAATCTCCCACCTTATGGATCCTTAGTTTTAACCATTTTTTGTCCTACTCCTTCTTTGTCTTTGAGTTGACTGCAACCATGTGTGAGAGGGCACCCGATTGTGCATGTGCTGACTGAACGAAGGTGGCCAAGTTAATTGGCCACCTTTTCACTTATAAACCAACTATGTCGTAACCCTTACATTGTTTTGACTACATGATGCATATGAGAGAGAGAGCAGGATACTTACCCGTGGCTCCAATGCTAGGCCGCAGTTATCGAAGACTAGAGGTGCTGCTGTGTATATTTGTTGCATGCCATTCTTCTTCCTCCTCTTACTGTTCGCTAATGGCTTCTTTGTTTTTGCAGGTACCTATGGTTGAAGATATGATGTTGCTGCTTTGGAGCTCCTGGATCATCATGGTGAAGACTTGTTGCTAGTGTGATTGGTATTCTGTGGGATAGGCTACTACAGGATTTCCTACAAGATGTCCTATAGCTGCTTCTCCCTCAAAACTATTTAATCATTTTTCTTGCTGCGGCTGTGAGGATGGTGCATGGATGGAAATAAGGAGTGGGAGAGTGGAGAGCAAAGAATACTCATGTGATGCTCTTTATTCCTCTCTATTTCGTTTTTTTTAAGACTGGAAAAAAAAACTCTTGAAACTGATTTTTTTGAATGGTAAGTGCAGGGATGATAATGGTGGACAACGTGTGGTGATAGATCATAAAGAGGGTAAATTTTAGGGGCCTAAAAAGTCCATCATTTGCCTTCGGATTGTTTCCTGTAGGGTTTCTAGGTCACTATAATTCCTACACGATCATCGTGTAGGTTTTCAGGGGATCCTGTAGGAATACAGGGGATCTTGTAGAAAACATAGTCTTTTTATAAACTGAAGCAATGGAGTGGAAATACGATAGAAATGATGGAGGGATGCATGGTAATGAGTGAAAAAATAAATATGTGAGTGGCAGGGGTCTCCTTGGGATCCTCTTCTACACCTTGATCGTCCTTCTTACCCACCTGTAAATGGAAATTTCATGATAATATATATCTATATATATATATATATATATATATATATATATATTATTGAAACAACTAGGCTTGCCTTTGAGAAGACGTTTTCACCCTAGCTATTTTCCTTGGGCGCTTCAGAAAGGTTTTCACCCCAGGGATATTTTATTTCTCTTTTTTTTTTTTTTTTTTTTTTTTTACATCGCTAAGCTGCCTTAAGAGGTTTTCAACCCAATGATGGGACTTCGGCACCTCAGGGAGATTTTCACCTAAGTCCTTATTTTTTCCTTTTTCTCAGGGATTTGATGATGGAGGAGCTAGAACTTGCTCCACTATCATCATTGTTTTATTGATATCTTTAATAAGCTCTTGTTTTGATAAAGCTATCTTGTAAATTTTCAATCGGTGCCCATCAGCAAGCAAAGGAATGACTTCTTCATCTATGATTCTGATTTGCACTGAACCATTATCATGGCATATTTCCACAACATAAGGTCTGAGCCACCTTGTCCTTAACTTGCCCCTGAAGTCTTTATACCTAGAATCATATAACAACGCCCAATTGCTTTCCTGAAATTGCTTCTCCTTGGTATTTTTATCATGCCAAGTATTCCTCTAAAGTTGGACTACCTCTGTATGTAGGAGAGCCTGCATTCTGAATTCATTGAAAAAATTTAGCTGGAAACATCTCTCCTTCTATGCACTGCTAGGATCCAAATCTAGTTGGGCTGCCATCCTTAATGTGTTATATTCAAATTAAATGGACAACAAGGGCTTTCTTCCATAGACTAGCTCATAGGGTGTGAATCCAGTGGTGGTCTTCCATGTGGTATTATAGGCCCAAGTGGCCTCATCTAGTATTTATGCCCAATCCTTCCTACTACTGCTCACCACTTTGGTCAAGATGCCCTCTAGTGCTCTGTTGGTAACCTCCACTCGCCCATTAGCTTGTGGACGATAGGGATTGGAGGTCCTATACTTGATCTTGTGATGGCTGAGAAAGTCTTTGATCATGTTTGAGGTAAAGCAATTGCCTTGATCTATTACCATCTCTCTAGGGTACCCAAATTTCTAGAATACATTCTCCCTTAGGAACTCAGCCACCTTCTCTTCTATTGTTTCCTTAATTACTTTGGTTTCAGCCCACTTAGTCAAATAATCAATGCACACAATAATGTACTATTTTTTCTTCGAAGGAGGGTCAATACGTCCAATGAAGTCCATGCCCCACTTGTCAAACGGCTCAAAAGTCACTTGAGGTTGCAGAGGAATTTCATCTCTTATAGTAGGCCTTCCCATCCCTTGGCACCGATCACACTCACTAGTGTATTTTTTCACATCCTGATGAAGAGTGGGCCATTAATAGCCTAGTTGTTGAATGCTGTCCTCTTTGCTACAAAATGACCTCCACAAGGCCCATCACGATAGGTCAAAAGGATGTCAAAGACTTCCTCCTCCCTGACACACCTTCTCAAGATTTAATCTGGGCTAGGTTTGAAAAGATTACCCCTAATCCAAGTGAAGGGAGTGCTTTTCCTGACTATCTTGCTCTTTTCTTTAGAGGACAAGTTTCGTGGGAACTGTGCTAATACCAAATAGTTTGTTATATCAACAAACCATGGAAAGAGAAATGAAATAGCAAATAAGTTCTCGTCTGGTAACTGGTCATCCACCATTCCTTCTTCACCTGCAGGCAAATTTACGATAGACAAAAATTCTGCAACAATGTTTTCCTTACCAGGCTTATCAACAATGGTTAGATCAAACTGTTCTAATAAAAGTAACCATCTTATAATTCGAGCATTCACATCTGGTTTGTTCATTAAATACTTGATTGCAGCATGGTCAGTATGCACAAATGTTTGATAGCCTGTAATATAATTCCTGAATTTGTTTAATGAATGCACAACAACCAAGAGTTCCTTTTCGGTCACTGTATAATTTGTTCAACCTTTGATAAATTCTTACTGATAAAATATATAGCATAAGCCAATTTTTCATCTATCTGGGCTAGGGTTGCTCCTATGGCTTTGTGTGAGGCATCAACATCAATATGAAATGGGAGGGCCCAATTTCGGCCTCGAAAAGTCGGTGCGGTGGTTAACTTATCCTTTAGGATGTCTAAGGCCTCTTGACAACTTTTTTACCATATAAACTCAAAGTCTTTGGCCAACAAACCAAATAAATGAGGGGCCAACTTGCTGAAGTCCTTTATGAACTTTCGTTAGTATCCGACTAACCCTAGGAAACTTCTGACATCTCTATGGTTTGGAAGAGGTGGTACCCTTTGGATGATAGCTATTTTGTTTGGGTCCATCTGCAATCCTTGCTGAGATATTGAAAGACCTATCACTGTCCCTGCAGTCATTAATAATTCACATTTTTTAGGACTGAGAGACAAGTTCATTTCAATGCATTTGTGGAGTACTTTGCCTAGGTTAGATAGGGATTCTTGAAAATCACAGCCATAAGGTGTAAAATCATCCATATAAATCTCCACCGCATCATGGACTAATTTAGCGAAAATACTCAAGACTGCTCTCTAGAAAGTGGCACGAGCATTGCATAGGCCAAAAGGAAGGACCCTATAGGCAAAAGTACCCCAAGGACAAGTGAATGTGGTCTTATCTTGATCTTCTAGGCAGATCTAGATTTGGTTTTACCCACCGAATCCATCTAGGAAAGAGGAAAAAAATTTCCTTGCCAAGCCATCTGGCACTTGGTCAATGAAGGGTAGAGGAAAATGATCCTTCTTTGTGGCTTTTCTCAACTCCCTATAATCGACACAAATTATCCACTGACCATTTTTCTTGGGAACTGACACCAAAGGAGAGACCCACTCACTGTCGGAGTAGATTAAATGAATCTGCATCTAGTAGTTTTTGCAGTTCTTCTTTGACTATATCTTTAAGAGTTGGATTCATCCTCCTTTGTGGTTGTTGGACTGGCTTACAACCTTCTTTGATGTATATGTGGTGAGCACACACTGAGGGGTGTACTCCCTTCATTTCCTTGTAACTCCAAGCGAAGGCTTATAGATTTTCTTTTAACATGTTGCATAGCTTCTCTTCTTTTAGAGCAAAAAGAGATGGATTGATTTACAAGGTTCTCTCTGGCCTGAATTATATGGTTTTGACATGGAGTGGGTTCAAATCGGCCAAGAATAAGTCAATTGGATGATTTTTCTCAGTTTCCTTTACTACTTCTTCTGAGGGTAATGAACCGGGAGTTGGACTTTGGAGTAGGTGTTCAATCAAGCCATCCTCATCCTGTTTTCCTCCTCCCATGGTTACTTCTAAAGCATAAAATTGGGCAGAATAAACTTCATCTTCTTCCTCCTCCTCCAACCATAAAGGTAAGTCATGCTCTAGAGAAGGTTGAGTAGGATGGTATAGGACTAACTTCTTGGACATATGCCCATCCTTGATGGTCATATTCTCAGCTATGCAACTAATGTAAGCATCAAAAGTGGCCAACCATGGCATCCCAAGGATGAGAGGGTAACTAGTAAGCTTAACCTTCGGTTGGAGAACTAGGAAATCTGCAGGGTACTCGCAAGAGTCAATGGAGACCATCACATCCTCTATAATTCCCTAAGGGGTTACTGTGGAATGGTCTGCAAATTACAGAACTATTGTGGTCTTCCTCAATGAACCTTGGAGGTTTAACTTGAACATGGTGTCCTTGGTCATCACATTAATGGCAGCACCAAGATCGATCAAACTGTGTGGGACAATGGTGCCATTGATGTGTACATCTACTACAGGGATTCTAGGGTCTAAATATTTTGGACAAATTACCTGCCCCAGCATTAAGTTGGACAGTTGCCCAATGACATTAACGGTAGGGGAATCCCTTTTTCACCTCCTTGGATGCTTGGATTACTTCTCCTTAGTCAACTTATTGTAAATGGGAACATCTTTTATTACTTGGAGAAGTGGGTTCTTTACACATAGATTTTTCAATTCTTAGAGAAGTTCAGTCTCTTTTGGGGTAGGCTGGAGTGGTTGGTCTAATCTCTCTGGAAAGGGTGGATTTACTTTAAGGTTTCTCTCCTATATTTCTTCCTTAACCTCCCTAGGTGGAGGTGGAGGTTGGTTATCTGGGAGAACTCTCCCATATCTCAAGTTAATCTCCTAGATTTCTGCAACATAAGCTAGATATGATGTCTCTCCATTGTATAATTGTTGAGTCTTCCTGTTGTTTGGGTTCGAATTTGGTTGGGCAGGCATCTGGGGTTGCTTGGGTGAGCAGAGTGTAGGAGTTGTGGTTAGGCAGGTGGTGGAGGCAATAGAGCTAGAGCATTGTTGTATTGGGGCCTATTCCACTAAGGTTCTCACACATCATAAGGTTGAAATGACTGGATGGTTGGATGGGAGTGATACTGAGATGCATAGGACCAAGGAGGGGGTCTAGACCAGGAAGGATGAGCAGGGGGTCCCCAAGAAGGTATGGATGTGGTTTGGTTGGGGTTGTAATATGCATGGGACGACCCTTGCATGCCCTGCTAGTATGGTCTAGGCTCATGAGGTCTCCTTGGGTTAATGTAGCAAAGCTAGTCAGTGACCCTTTCAGCTGCTTGATATATAGCTTTGAATCTAGGTAAAGAAGGGCACTTTTCTGTGGAGTGGTTTTCTTCACAGACCGAGCAAATTTCAATAGAGTTCAATGGATATTCATTCCTGGGATGCCTCCGGGTGCATCTAGGACAAAAAATGGGTAAGGCTCTCTCTGTTTCCTCCTGCTTCCTCTTAGTGTTCATGGTGTCCATTTTCAAGGCAAGGGTTTGCAACATCTCAATTTTGAAATCTTCCAGCATGCTTCCAATTTCACCCTTGATGGATGAGTTGGAAGATGATGTGGTGGCCATAGGTTGACTAACCCTACCCTTTTTCCTTGCTGCCCTAGAATGGTGTCTAAAGAGATTCCTGATATCCTCATAGGGTAATTGGTAAATATCTCCATCTACTAAAAAAAGTAAGGTATCCCAAAGACCTTCTCTTACTCCCCTAAGCAGGACCAACTTTAGTGACTTAGGGTCAAGTGTGTGCCTAGCCCTTTTGTAACTAAGCTAGAATATTTCTTCGTAATCCTATAAGGATTAATCATCGCCTATGGTCATCTTGAAAATTTCTTCTTTAGTATCCTTTGACCAACAGTAGTCTCGATATTTGTTGTTAAAGGCTTGTTGCATCTGAGCCCAAGTTGTGATGCTATATCCAGGTAAACCCATGAACCAGTGCAATGCTGTATCCTTGAGGGTAGATTGAAATAGTTTTAACTTTTTCTCATCATCTGTATAGTCATAGGTTCGGAATATAACAACAAAATCAAACAAGAAAGTGTCGGGGTCCTCTATGGTCAGGCCATGGAAATGAAGTAAAGGCAGAGGGGCTTATATTTTTCATCACAGTGTCCCCATTAGTTTCCTTGATGGGGAAGGCACCCTCAACTCTCTCTCTATTCCCTCTATCATGTTTTTTTCAACCATTGGTTTAGTAGGAATAGGTCCCTCTTCTTCTTCTTCCCCAGTAGGTTCTTCAAATATGTCAGGTTGCTCACCTAAGGGTTCCTCCAGTTCACAACCATTGAAGAAGAGAGAAGGTTGGTTGTTGGATGCAGTGGGGGTATTTGGAAAAAATTTCCTTAAGTTGTCCCTATTCCTATGAGGCATGAAAGGAAATATTTTTGGTTTGGTTTTGTATTTTTTTAAAACATGGAAAGTACTTTCATAATTGAAATTGCTGATTGAATGAAAATTACTGACATAATGAAAAAGATACTTGCTTTTTTGAAATCTTACTTGCAAAATGGAAATGAAAGAAGATAGTGTAAAATGAATGAAAGGAAACAACTAGATTACTTTTGCAGAAATAAACTGATGATAGAATATTGAAGACAAGAAATAGAAGAAAAAAAAGCAGTAACCACATTCTACTTAGACACCTCCCCCGCAATGTGCCAAAAAGTGTTAGCACCAGTATTATAGCAAGGATGCTGCAACTCTTGGGCTACGAGCTTTACTTATCAACCTGGGGTTCGTACAAAATTGGAGGTAACAGTGTTTTATGCACAAGTAAAAGTGATGGTTCTGCTTGTTGTCATTGTTCAGCTGGTGCGAGACCATTAGGGTTCCAAGCCAAATTTCTATAGAGTCAAAAGAAGCTTGATTCTTTGATGGAAGAAAGGTAAATCTACTCTAAGAGAGTTACTCTACTGTAGTAATCAAGGAGGCCAACATGTAATGCTAAACCACACCATACCCTAATTAACCATTTAAGAAGCTATGCTAAGAATAAATGCTAAATCAACATAAAACAAATGCTACTATCTAAGTTGCAGAAGTAAGAAAAATAAGGAAAAGGGAAGAAAAATATCAAGGAAGGAAAAGCGTGATCAAGCAGCTATAACAGGATTACTTGTAGGAATCTCTTTTCATGTGTGATTTCTTTTGCTATATTTAGCATGCCTGTGTGTATTTGGTTCTGTTGTTGTCATTGGGATGGGGTTTTCCAAGTGTGATAGTGTTTTTCAGCCTTGCCTTGCCATTTCCGGATAGCCGTGGTGTGGTCGTTTTGCTTGTATTTGGTTGAGCTGGATTGTCAGAAGGACTCGAAATTCAATTGGGTGGTCTCAATATTACTCACAACGCCTAATAATCCTGGGATGGGATAGATGGTAAAGCTTGGTTGGGAACACCTCAATTGAGCATAGGAATCCTCAAATGGTGAATGGAAGGATACATGGTAAATCTCAGAGGTGAATACCCTTGATCGATAGTGGTAGGATACATAGTAAATCCGAAAGGGTGGAGACCTCATATGCCTAGGAATCCATTGAACAATAATGTAGGGATACATGGTAAAGATGAGAGGTTGAGACGGAAAAATTCCTCATGGTTTAGGTGGAGAGATCCAGACGCATCCATGCTTGTATAGGTCTAGTGATCTGGTGGGATTGTGGTAAAGCCCGGTTATATTGATGAGGGTTTCAGGGCTTGGAATCCTTTGGTGGGATATATGGTAAATCCTAAGGAAGCCATGGATGGTCTTCTTGTGAGTCATACATTTATGCTTGGAATATGGCACGAGGGTGATTGGCTGAAAGAAATATTTGGTTCATCCCAATCTATGGTTGGGTGGTACATGGAAGTGCTTTACTTGGTTGGATTTTGCATATGTTAATAATATCTATTTTCCTCTTGTGATTTATGTGTACATGTACTTTTTAGTATGAGACTTTAATGGTTGTTATATTATTGTTGCTTTGTTGGTTATAAGAATGGTTTTATGAAAGATCTTAGTCATGGCTCTTACCATGTTTTGATTAATGAATGAATGAATGATGAATGCATGCCCTAATAGATTTTATTGGAGCTATTTTTAGAAGGCACTCTACCTACTTGGTTATTTTCATGTAAGTATCAGTCCCCTATGCTGACATGGTATTTATGACATGTAGATTTCGTGTTCATAATATGTTTGACATAATTTATGTCATGGTTAGGCCTTATTAGGTCAAGTTCTTGTCTAAGATTTGTGTGGGAAGCTTTTCCCTCGTGTGATTCATGGTTCTAGAAAGTTTCATTAAATTTTAGGCAGAGATCTTGATATTAGCCTAGAAAAGTAGCTTAAATCATATGGTTGTAGGCTCATAACTAGGTGAAAAAGATTGTAGGCACTCCCTTGTAGGCATCATGTGTGAGACTGGATGGTTTTAGTCAAAATTAGGTAGTGTTTTGGGAGCATCTCGAAGATCAGGGTACCGAAAAAAGAGGTTTAATTCAGGGTCTAAGCACCTGGAAGGGTGGTTCGTCCCTTGAGGTTCCTATAACACCTAATGGGGAAGTCATTAAGGGTTTTGGTTTGTCGATTCCACTTCCTTAATGTTATCTAGGGAGTTGAATCATATCATAGTAACTCTTCGTCACATTTTTACCATGATAGGCCAGTAGCTTGGGTAAATGTGGGAGGAGGGTGTTATAGTTAGATAACCAATTCACTTATTAACTAAATTTCCAAGCTCGGGAGGTTTTTTACATTGACAAGGTATATTTTAAAACTACCACACATTCACCCCTTTAATATCAGTGTTATGTGTTGGAAGACATCTTTGTCTATTAACATGAAGTTTCATATCCCATCCCAACGCTTAAGGAATTCTCAAATGGTTTTGAGAGGAAAGGGCCAAGACTAATAGAATGAGAAAGAAATAAATCCTCGGTAGCCAATGAATCCATTAGTACATCAAGAAAAGTGTCAGGGACATGTTTGATAATGATTTTTTGTTTTAATAGTTTTCCGATGGTCATTTGGCCTTTGAGCCTTTGGGCCATTTGAACAACACTTCAAGCATAATATAGTGTTGTGGGCATATATTAAGGACGTAGGGGTATCGATTTATGGTCTTGATTTATGTTATGGTGTTTATCCCCCAATACAAAGTCTTGCATGCATCTTGTTTGGGAGCCAAGGCTTAGTCATTCTAGAGGCTTGATTATTTAACCCTCGGACAAAAGAATATACTTAGTCCAAATGGAGAGCTTGAAGACTAAGGGTGTCACTTTGTTTAAAAAAAATACAAGGAGCACAATGAAGAGGAGTTGGTAGTGTAGATAATACATTAGTAAATGAGGAATATGGACTAGGAGTGCTAGATATCCCATCGAGATGGGAAGTCTTGCAAGTGGATTGTAGTTGTAGAGAATGTAGTAATGGAGATCTTTCCACAACATGGTGAACCATTCTGGAGCATTGTGAATGTAGATTAGAATTGATTATGATGAATTGTTTTGAATGAACTATGCCTAAGTATCCATCATGCCACAAAGAATTTAATGTAAAAATATATATCACATGGAGTTTAGTAATGAAAAATGCAATGTATGTACAACAATTTAGTTGCAGGTAGAGTGAGAAATACATGAAGTTAAGAGTGTTGCTAATGTGTTGTAATTATTTTTCCTAAAGCCCCATGAAATTTACATAATAAAAATTGTGATCATACCTATTCATGATGGTTGAGTAAACACCCCCCATACTTAGGTCATTAATGAAGATTAACAAGGCATATTGTAGTACTGTCTTGTGTAGTGTGAAGCACAAAAGACTGTGCATCAAACCTGGTGTAATAGAGTAATAAAATGCAAGAACAAAATGTGAGAATGTTGGGTAAATGTATAAGTGTTGAGTGATAGAGTATAGTCCTGAGAGAGAGGCTGAAAAGGGAGGTTGTGAGAGCCAGTGGAGCAGAGAAGCCCAAGTGTTGTTGTTATGTAGACTTCTAAAGAAGGACAGGAGCTGTGAATGCTGCATTAGAGCATCGAGAATAGAGGGTCAGAGTGTTAATGAGGGTGTTGAGAAAAATAATGGGCAGAATGCTAAGAGTTATTATGCTAAGTAAAAAAAGTTTGTTGAAGAGAAAAAAGGACCAATATTTGATTAATTCATAGCTATAATCAGGTTGAGTGGGAGCCAAAGTAGAGAGCAGTAGATTCCTTATAGATAATAGGTTGGTGCCTATAAACTAGGAAGTTGGCGGTTCCATCTAAGTAGGGTTCTGGAGAAAAACTTGGGGGTTGGTTCCTCCTACAAAGTGGTCCTTGAAAAAATGGAGTTGATGCTTCTTGTAATTTGATTAGGTGTTTGCAAAGAGGGAATAACTGCTTCTGACTAGTGGGTGCTAAGAAAACACATAAGGGAGTTGGTGCTTCTTGTGAGTGGGCTCTCAATAAAATATATCACGCAACCTGAGTGGTGGCTTAAGATTTGCATCATAATAAACAAATATCTTGGGATTTCTCTATTTGTGTGTTTCCACATTAAATCTCCATGTATTTGTGTATGCTACTTATCGTGTTGATGATTGGTTCATGTGTTGACATAATTTTTTGATTAGATAACATGTTGTTGATAGCTCACATGAATACTTGCCAAAGTAAATGAAAATAGAAACTGAAAATAATTGTGAAATTAGCTTAATATTGATTCACCCCCCCGCCCCTCCCCTGCCACCCTCTTAGTATTAATATTGTTTCCAACAGAGAAATTGCATAAATGCGTTGGAAATAAATTCTAGCCTTTGATTTGTGTATACTACTACTGAGAATATTCTAGAATGTTCTATGAAACTTAAATTCCTACCGTCAACCTAATAATTATTGCTAATTAAATAAAAAATCTGAAATCTCAATTCCAAAATAGACATTTCTACTAGAAAAATACTAACTCATTATTATTATCCTTTAATGTCACCCACAAGATTTGAAGTTGGAAGGATAGGATAATTTTAGGGCAATAAAGCTCATCATATCACCTACGGGGATTCAAAGTTGGACGGATAGGATAATAATCATTTGACTCATCTACTAGAAATAACTCAAATATATGTATATGTGTGTGTGTTTTCGGAGGTGTAAGTATTAAGTTTTTATAAGCTTATGAATTGAATTTAAATATGAAGTTATAAAACTAAATGGTTACACATCTGAATGATTATTTTAGCTTATATGTTAGAATGCATCATAATTTACAGATACTAATTATATTCTATATATATTTCACATCTAAATATTCTTATTTCAAATTGTATGTCTATTAATTAAATTTATTAAATTTTTATGTCTTTTAATTTTAATTAGTATAGTATTTATTTTATTTATTTTTAAATATAACAATATAATGTTACCATCTTTCCCATATTGAATTGTAAAATTCCTATTTGTGCAAAAACAACCTTCTAAAAAATACTAATGGTTGAATACAAACACTAATCAAGGACATGTGGATTTTCCATGATTTTGTTCATGCATAATTTAAATATTTCATTTTCTATAGGAACAAATATGAAGCATGAATATTTCTTGAATATTTCATTTTATCTCATTATTAGGATGACATCACTGGAAAAAGATACAAAATAAATTGTTATGCCACATGACAATAATCCTTAGATTAATATGATTCTTTAGATGTAATTCACATACCCAATTAATGGAATATCACATATTCAATCGAATTTAGGTTAAATTGATTATAATACTTATACATTCAATAGAAATAAACCACAATCAATCGAGTGGGCCAAAACAAATATGTCCATGGGAAATAATGAATATTTTTTTATTTCAATGAATATGGTTAATCCTTACTCCCAACCATATAATACATGAACCACATGACTCGTGGTTCTTATCAACTATAATATTCCACCTGGAATGTCAGTTAAGAAGAAACATTGAGTGTTCTTTGTTAGTACTTAAAATGATTTAAGGGAATAAAATAGTTGCATATTTGTCATTTCTAAAGGATGGATTGCAACCTTTATGAAAAATCATTAAAATGCATGTTATTTTTATGCCAATGAATTCACATGATCGCACATTCTTAATTTATAGGTTATTATGTTGGTGCACTCAATATTTCCTCTTATTTATAGTATGTTTTAGTAAGAAGACTAATATTAGGGATTTTTTTTTCATGGAAAGCATTTCATGTACTTTACTCTAATCCATTGTTAGTGAATGGGGTAAACCATTGGAATTAATTATGGATCCCAATTCTGAAGGGATTGTGAGATTCAAGCATATCACCTTCACAATGTTGTGAGAAAGATGTCACATCTTACTCACACATGGTTGAGGTAACCTTTTGATATAACACACCTTTTGATATAACACTAAGGACTATATAAAAACAAAACAATTTATAATATATAGAAGTGGTAATGAATTTTTGAATAGATAATATCATTCCATATATTATTACTTATTGAAAATGTTTTCAGAATATTTTGTTTTGGGTTCATGATAAAGGGTTATCATCCATGATGCCTAGTGCAAATTAGAGGTTTGAGGATCAAAATATTTGAACAAATGGAACAAGTGTTGGGAAAACAATTCATAAAATGTACATTGAAATGTATATCAAGCTAGGGAAATTGATACTTTAATCTCATCAATCCACCACAAGGAAATTCTATTCAATCATGTCATTCACTTATGTGTTTTTATTGTACATTTAATCAACAATCCATCACAAAGAAATTCTATTCAATTACATCATTCATTTAATTCTATTCAATCACATCATTCATTTATATTTTTTATTGTATATTTCATTACTGTTTATAACCATAATATAATTAGAAATTTAATTAAACCATATAAATAACTATTTCTTCTGATCTTTCCATAAATCTCTCCACTAATGTTCATAGTTTTTTATCTCTTTCCTCCCAATCCTTAGTTCTTATATTAACTTCTATATTTTATGTACATCGGGACAAAGTCATCCTATAAAATTGGTTCATAATTCACATAATTAATTTATTACTACCAAAACATATAAAAGCTTATTATTGTAAATGATTGAATCATTAGCTACATGATATGAAAAAGAAACTAACAAATTGGTTAAATTTATACTTATGAATGTTTAAAGTTAGAAGAAAGTCATAAATGAAACTAAAAATACCTAATACAAATTCACGAAGGTGCATGATGCATCTACCTCCTTTTGGACACATGTTTCTCTATTTAAACGACTAATAAAATATTCAACAAGATTAACTTGAAGGTATCAAATAGAAATATGTACACTTCCGCAAATTATGTGGAAGATAAGAACAATATATATGGGAAAAAATTGACATGGCACCTCAATAAAAATGAGGTGCATTTGTGAAAACGATATATCTACCATAATACTTTCAATAAAATGTGGTTCTTTGTTAAAGAAATCATTTATGGTCGATGTACATGTCACTAATCTCAAGTCACATGTGGTATATATTCTTAACTTATATGATTATTAAAAAATATCACTTTTATATACCAATAAAATTATTAATTTATATATTATATTATATTATATATATATATATATATATATATAATATATATATATAATTATTATTATGGAATTTAAATTTTTAATTAATAATTTTTTTTTACACTATTGTTTATGATTTAAGATTTATAAGCTTGCTATAATAGGGAATTTCTATAGGAAAGATAAGGATAAAAAATTATTTAATTTCATAAAATAAATATTATTATAATACTTTTTAATAGTTAATATTATAATATTATTGAGTATTAATCATGAATTTATTTTAAGAAAACATAAACTAATATTTAAATAATAGCTAATTTAAGTGGATGTAGTTTGGATGATTTAGGCCAAGAGTAATATCTTGCTCATCCTAAATGAGTACATATTCATATCTTAATAAGTATATTCTTATAATAGCTTTAAGATCTAGGTTAACAAATCTCAAACATAGCATAACTCTAGGAATTAGAGAAGTGCCTAATAATTTTTCAGAAAGTATTATTTTAATTTGAATAATCACTCAAACATTTTTAAGGATAATTTGTTGATTATATTTTTTAATAACATTTTATTTATAGTTTATTTATTTTATTTTTTAAAATTTATATTTCAATTTTCTGATATTAAATTTTAATATTTTGGTTTTTCTAATAAAAGTGTAGTGATGATGTAGATTTTTGAACATTTATATTATAAAAGTTACTTTTTTTTTAGGATAAAGATAAATTAGAATTATTGCACACACAAAACTATATTTTACATATTTTCCCTTTCTAAGATAAAGAGAAATTAGAATTATTACACACTCAAAGCTATATTCTACATATTTTATTGAGTTGAATTATTCATGCTAGAACCAAGTATGATTGAGCCAAGTGGTTCATTCTACAACACTCTTGAATCGATCGTTGGGCATCGCTCTTTTGTGGCATCGATCGCTTTTTGGTAGAAGTTTGAAAGGTCAATACATCGCCCAGATCGCTCACTCTTCTGTTCATCTGTCATTCTAATCTCTTGAATCGATCGCTGGGCATCGCTTTTCTGCGGCGTCGATCGCTTTTCGGTAGAAGTTTCAAAGGTCAATACATCACCCAGATCGCTCTGTCATTCTAATCTCTTTAATCGGTCGCTGGGCATCGCTCTTCTGCGGCATCGATCGCGTTTTTGTAGAAGTTTCAAAGGTCAATACATCGCTCTTCTGCGGCATCGATCGCTGGGCATCGCTCTTCTGCATCATCGATCGCTCTTCTACGCTCACTCTTCTGCGGCATCGCCCAGATCGCTCCAGATCGCCCAGACATGCTGAATCTATTTTCGGTTTCTTTCACCTTCTAATATATATATACAAACATATTATTGTCAAATTAGATCGCTCTTCTGCGGCATCGCCCAGATCGCTCTAGATCGCTCACTCTTCTGCGGCATTTCCAGATGGCTCCCAGCTTCGCAAAAATAGCTGCTGGCTCTCTGTCTGCCTCGGGGCAAGCTCCTGCCCATATTGTCAGTGAAGCCCCAGCTCCCACTGTCCAGCTGGTCCAAGCTTCACTCGATGAGGCTTTGAAGTTCTCTGAAAGTGCCCTAGTATGCCGATTCAATGGTTTTTGGCCGCAGCTAACAGCTCTACACAGTTGGATCTCAGAGGTATGGAAGCCTCTAATTCCTGATGCAATTAATATCTACCCCTGTGCTAGGGGTTTCTTTATAGTAGATTTTGAAAACAGTGAAAGCAGACAATGTATTCTAGATTC
>APFE031526858.1:16400-29371 GCA_000404065.3 Pinus taeda | reverse complement strand
ATATTACTACAAACCATTAATTTATTAATATCAATTTTTTTATATTTAGTTTTCATATATCATTATAAAAATAATTTATTACTTTTCAATAAGATTATGAAAATCCCAAATGATCAACGCGCTAATATACAAAACATACTAGTAGGAATGCCCAAAAAAGTGTATAAGGAAATGGTCAAACAAATGGAAATAATTACATCACACGAGGAGCCATATCAACAACAACGTGCTTCAAATGTATGTAATCATGATTGAATTTGTACATATAAAAAATAATTTAGCATAATATTAATTTTCAAGTATTTTCTTGTAGAAAATAAAATAAGATGGAACCATTCAGCACATAAAACACGACAACATGGAAGAAAAGGGTTGATTTCAAAGTTTGTGAGTAATTGTTAATATTTCCTTATAACAACTCAAGGTTTCATTTTTTAGTATTTTAAGATGTTTTACAACAACCATCCTTGAATGTCTTCAAAAAGGTACTAACATACAAAGAAGAGCCATTGGAAGAATTGATTGACATTGGGTTACATAACAGTTGTGATTATATGTTGGTATATCAAAAATTAATTATGGAATTTGTAAGTATCTATATTTTTTCACTTCTCTGAGTTTATAATTATTAGAACAAAAAAATCCTTTATATAAATCTTGATTTACAATGGGGTTCAAAACATGAAGGAAACAAAATATGGAACTATGCTAGTTAGAAGACTTGTTGCAGCAAGGCATGAGATGCAGTTTTGAAACTGTGTGCACGGTTTATGAGTCACTTCTTGCTAAGAAAATGTATGAGTTACATTAGGCAAATGGTTAGGGTTATGATATTCAGGTATGATTTAATATGATGTGATATTATGTCATACTAATCTATACTAACTATGCAAATGTGATTATTATGAATGAATGATAATTGTTTATGAGTTTATGATGTGAACACATTAGCTAGTGATTGTTATGGATATCATGACCTTATTTATGTTTTAGTTGATATGTCATAAAGCTATATCATGTAAATCTAGATTGATTGTGCAAACAAGATAGCCTCCCCTGAGATACATTAAGGTATGATTTATCTTATGTCGTGTATTTAGTGTTTGAATGTTTGGTGTATATTATGTCGTCTAGTTTATTTATTTAACATGGTATGTTTGCAAGTTGGTTGAATGTTTGTTGAATTGCATAATATGAGTATGTGTTCAAATGATCTTGTTTTAAGATGATTGTACTAACACATGTGTTGAGATAGTTGATATGTACTTAAGTGTAGTAGGTGACAGTTGTAGCATTATGTATAATGACTATGAGTTGACTATGGATTATGGCATGATTGTTAGTCTTGGTAAATGTTTATTTCATATTGATAGATATGATTGGCTTGATATTTGGAACATGTGGTTGACATGTGTAAATAATTGTAGGAAACATGTTTGGTATTAGCATGACAAGGTAATAATTGATATGTTTATATAACCAATAGTTGGTTGATGTGACAGTACATAGTAAGCGTCGATTGCAACAAGGTAAAAAGGGTAAAATAAAGGAACTAGAAAAGAATTATTTTGGCTATGTTTGGAAACCCTAATTCCAAACGAATGAGTGATTTTCATATAAGAAGTTTCTTAACCTTAATCTTGTCTGACGTTATGTGGATATGTGTTAGATTCATGAACTTATATTTGACAAGTATATATTAGCTAGTCTCTAGTTACAAGTGGATCTATCAAGGGAATTGGAGTCCCTTGAGAGATCGTGTGGATTTGTTCAGCTACAAGGCAACGTTCTTGGCATAACAAGGTAAGGGAATTGGTTTATTGTTATAATTATTTATACACTGGAATTTATGTGTTTATAGCAATATGATGTAGGTGATTTCATGGCATAGAGATTGCCATGAAATTTTGAAGAAGGCTCAAATCGAGATTTCCCTTGGAAGCACTGGGAACCATGGGGATTGAGTCGTGGTGTTTGTTTATAATCTTGTGTTTTTTGTCTTTTGGTGATTTTTTGTGATTGATTGTGGTTTTTTTTGCGTCTTGTGCATGGTTGTGCCACTTTATTTGTTGTGTCGTATTGTTGTTGGATTTCCATATTTTTCTTCTTGTTTTCTTCTCGATCTTGCCTTTTGTTTGAGAGTCTTGGGAATAGGTTGGGAAAGAAGAAAGTCAATGGAGTTTGAGGAGATTTATGTGGTACCCAATAGGTGATGTAAGACCTGGATGAATCTTTGTTCATGTATAAGGGCAGTTGAAGGAAATATTATGATAGTCAATTCGATTGTTTGGGTCCATTGGTGTAAATGGACGATGGCAGGATAATCATGGGAAAGGTAATAGGAAAGGTGAAGTAAATGGATTTGAGGCGTCATTTCCTTGGATATGTTGGGAACTATTGTTCTCGATTTTGCACATGTGTTGCACACATAAAGGGAGTTCTATTAACCTTGACCTTATGATATCTAGTAATTATGTTGTGATCATGATTATGTTGATGTCTATATATGTATACATGTATGTATGTATGTATGTATGTCATGTCCGACAAGGTCATCATGGATCATGATTGTTTTATGCTAATGTTTATGTATATGTATCTGTGTATATATGTATCTATGTCATTTTCTGACATGGTTGTCATGGATCATTCTTGTGGAGGAATGATTGCTTATGCAGGTGAATGGAATCATGAGGTTCTTGGCCTTATGGGAATCAAGTGAGAAGAATAGTCATGAAAAATATATGAGGTCAATATCATGTGGTTATGAGTTTATATTATGTGATTATATTATGTTTATGTTATGGATAGGATATACCGAGGAATACATCAGCAAAATGATAGTAGTGTGGTTTAGGGCAGGTTGGGACAAGCATGGATAAGGCCTGAAAGAAAGGTTGCTTGGTAGGGATTGTGTGGTTTTGGATGTGTGGTACTACTGTGGTGCATATGTTTTATATGGTGTACATGTTACATTTGTGATTTTGTGCACATGTGGTGTTGTGTTATATAGTGTGTGTACATGTTATTTATATAATGTTATGTACAGGGTGGTACAGATAGTGTTGTGTGAATTTTTCATATGTAGTATTGGGTATAGTGGTGATATGTACATCTTTGATATGCAGTGTTTTGTACATATTGTATTGTGTACATAATGGACATGTGGTGTCATGTGCATATGGTGTTGTCCACATGTTGGATATGTAGTGTTGTGTTTGTAACACCCTCCTCCCACATCTGTCCATGTAACCAACCAAATAGGGTAAACATGCAACAAGAGGCTACTATGGTTGGATTCAACCTCCCATGTGACCTTCAGGAAATGGAATCGATGGAAACACAACACACAGACCTTCCACATCAGCTACAAGACCCCTAAGAACCATGCCAACACTTCAGATAGCTTGCCCTTGGGTCCTAATGAAACTTCTGATCGCTTGCCCTTTGGATTCTCTCATGCTATGGGCATGCCAATATCCAAGGACCTCTAGATTCTCTCACATGCCTGCATGCTAGTGTCCAAGGACCAATTTTTCCAATTTTATGTCAGCATCCCCAAGATTTGAGCCACATTTTTTCGGCCCTAAGCCCAGGTCACTGCCCAAAATGGAACGATATCTTAAGAGTGGTAAAATAACAGGGAAAAAATGAAGTAGAAGAAATTAGTTAAACAAACCCTTAGATAGACCCCTACTAGCCATGACAGGAATTTCGTCAAACATATCATAAACATGTAATCTACAGGTGCAAACAACATAATTAAGTATAGGGATCTCATACTTATCTTAGAATCGCTAAGAACCATTGTTCCCTCATGTCATTTTCTGCATTATCATCTATTAGGTCATAAATACATTATTTGTTCATTTTCAAGTAAAAACATATTAAGAGCCATACATAGTTGTTGTCATAAAACATACATATAACTAGCATAGTAACAACAGAAATATCATAAATATCAGCCATAAAATTCACATATAAATCAGTACATTTACACATGAAAACCAAGAGAATGAATTTCTCATTAATGAATGCAAAAAGCAACCAAAGATGGGACTACCACATTCCACCTGACCATAGATTGGTTGAACCAAGTCTCTCTTCAAGAAATCACCCTCATTCCATATTCCGAGCATGAATGTGGGACTCATAACCAACCAAAAAGAACCAAACAATCATGGATGCTATTGGAGTTCTCCACCTACACCATGAGGAATTTGAGTGCCTTCTAGTCTCTCAAGATTTACTGTAATCCACATTCTGATCCAAGGATCACTAGGCCCTACATCGAGACCCACTCTCTATATTTTACCATACATCACATCCTGGGACTACTAGGCCCAACGGAGAGAAATCCACCTCTTGGCCTTACTATATATCCTGACATTCACCAGCAAGGATTCCTATGCCCATCAAGGCACACAATCATGGCTTTACCGCAACCCATAGTCTCGCTCAGGGGTTATTAGGCCAATGGATTTACGGTGATCGACAGTTTGGTTTACAGACCACTAGGCCATGTGTTTTTCATTTTGGAGATCCACCCCACTCAGCTTCGAATCCATCCAATAATCCATCTCAACTGAAGTATGATAACCCATCTCATCAAGGCTATCAGGAAAAGGCAAGGCTAGGCTAAAAAACACTATCACACCTAGAAAAACCCATGCCATGAGATTAAAAAAAAAAACACATGAAACGCCATGGATGAAAAATTGAGCAAGAAAACACACATGCAAATTGAAACCTACAATGAATCATGATGTAGCTTTTTGATCCTACCTTTCCCTACTTGATCTTTACTTCCTCTTGCATTCTTTTCCTTTCTTGCTCCAATTCCAAAGTTCTCCAAGAAAACTCTAAATTTCCAAGAGTAAGAGAGAGAGAGAGAGAGAGAGAGAGAGAATAATGAGAGATCTCCAAAATGAAACTGAAAAAGCTTACACTGACCAAGCCTACACATTGATCCTCATAAGCCTTATTATCAATGAGGTCTCTATTTTCTTCATTTTCCATTATTTTCGTTCATTTTCCTCCTCACATGGAACTTGTGACCTTTCACCTCCCTTTTCTCCTAATTTCCTCTATTTTCATAAACAAAATGCCAAATAATGCCTCATGCCTTTCCAAATCCTTTTTTATTGCCTTTTCCAATTTCCTTATCCATAATAAACCAAATGAATGCCCACTAGGATGTTCTCCCCACCATTCAACTTGGAATACATTTCCCATCAACTGTGGTCTTATATATTTTTACATGGATTTTTTACCAGGGTTGTTATAGTGTACATAGGGTGCTATGTACATGTTGTATACATAGTGCTATGTACATATGGTGTCGTGTTCATGTTGTACATATGGTGTTGTGTACATTTGGTTTTGCGTGCATGTGGTGTTGTGTACATGTCACACATGTGATGATGTGTACATGTGGCATTATGTACACGTTGTGCAGGTGGTGTAGTGTATAGGTGGTACTGTGTACATGTTGTACATATGGTACTGGTGTATGTGTGGTATTGTGTGCATGTCATACATGTTGTGTTGAGGGAATGCAGTACTATGTATGCGCATTTTGTAGTTGGGGTATCGTGACATGTGTATTTGTTATGTTGTACTGTTTGTATGTATATGTATTCTGCTTTACACTAGATGTAGGCATATGTATTGTGTGGTGATGTACACCAGATGTAGGCATATGTATTGTGTTGTGTTGTACACTGGGTGTAGGTGTATGTGTTGTATGTCACGTGTAGGTGCATGTATTGCATGGTGTTGTATGCCATGTGGGGTTGTATGTGTGTGATGCAAACTATGTGTATGTGTACATGGTTGAGGAGAAGGCATTGGGTGTTTGTTGGAAACCGATATAGAGTGTGTATGGAATAAGGACAAAGCTAAAATTTAAGGATTGATTAAAGGATAAGTATCCATATTTTATTTCAATTTTATAATGCATGTGAGTTATGATTATGGTCCATGATGATTATATGTGATTTATGATTCTGGTTTATGATGATGACATGTGATCTATGATTCTAGTTTATCATGCTTACATGTGATTTATTATTTTGATCTATGATGGTTGTGTTTTGAGCTAACCTAATGTGATATGTTTATACATGATGATTTGATAAAAAATGTTAGTTTGACTTGTTATGACAGGGAGTAAACAGGATTGCAAGTCTACCTTATTAACGAGCTACCAATGAGGTATGATGTGAAGTTATTTCAATTTATTTCAATCTAATGCAAATTATGTACTTGGAATAGGAATTCATGAACATGCCCGATTGGGTGGTCGAAATTGATTGCAAGCTTTAGTAGCAATGACAAAAGGAATTGGAACATGCAACAGTGTGTTGGTAAAGCACTTCAGGAGAAGGGCCATTTTGGGACACTAGTACCCAATAGTGTACATTGATTTCCATGAGCATGCTATAATTGGTATCATGGTTTTAGGTAGGTATATTCCTTGTTTGTTTGACTTTCCGATGTGAGGAAACCTTGCCAAGGGATGGATCATCGGGATAGGGGATGTCGGGGAACTTGGAAGGTGAGTGATTGAATGGAAGGGGGTGACTGGATTGCCCGAGGGATTGTCTCGCAGAGAAGGGAAGTTCGGGGATATATTTGTTTTGGTCATGAGCATTTCTAGATGGAATCCGATGCACATTAGGAGTGTGCCCTAGAACAATGAGCCAGTAACTATTCACTGAGAGGACAAGTGGTGCATTATTATAGCGATGGACATTAGATGCAAATTTGATTGTGACAGTGGATTCTGAACTTCTTGGAAGGAAGTGAATCTTGATATTACTTTGAGGGTAGAGGTGTGAGCCTCTAGATTCCCTTGTTGATTCATATAGCCATCATATCCTTTTTTTGTTGGTTTAGAAAATGTGAATATGTATATATGTGGTTATCGTAAATACTGTAATGGGTTGTGTTATAAAGCTCCTGGAAACCGTATGATTGTCATGTTGTCATGATGTTTTGCTTTTGAGCAAGTCATTCATTGTAAATACTATAATGAGCTAAGTTATAAAGCTCCATAGGCAGTATGTTTTCTTTTCAGCAATTTTGTTGAGGTCTTGGTGTGGTTTAACAACAAGGACGATGTTCCCTAAGGGGGAGGGTTTTGTAACATCCCTGGTGAAAATTCCATGTAATAAAAGTTAACAAAGGAAAAATAAGACCATCGTTAAAGGTCACTTATTCCAAGCTGAATGTTGGGTAGGACATCCTAGTATGGGTGTTCATTTGGTTTATTATGGCTAAGGAAATCAGAAAAGGCAATGGAAAAGGAATTAAAAAGGAAAAAAAGGCATTATTGGCACACTTATTTATGAAAATAATGGAAATTAGGAGAAAAGTAAGGTGAAAAGGTCACAGGTTGCATGTGAGGAGGAAAATTATGAAAATTGAAGAAAATAGAGGCCTCATTGATAAAAAGGCTTCTGAGGATTAGTGGGTAGGCTTGGTCAGGGTAACCTTTTGTTAGTTCAAGTTTTGGAACTCTCTCACTATTCTCTCTCTCTCACTCTTGGTCACTTAGAGTTTTCTTGAAGCACTCTAGCTTTGGATCAAGGAAGGAAAAACAAGCAAAGGGAAAGGAAGGAAAGCAAGGATCAAGGAAGGAAGAATAGGATCAGGCTACTTCAGCAGGAATACTTGTAGGTAACATATTGCATGTATGATTTCCTAGTTTTTTTTTACATGCATGGCTTTGCATGTTGGTGTATGGTTCTCTTGTTGTCGATGGCATAGTTTTACCAAGTTATGCCAGTGGTTTTCAGCCTAGCCTTGCATTTTTTTGGATGCCATGCTATGTTGGGATTTTATCTCGATTTTGAGCTTTGGTTTTTCGGATGGGTTTCAGAATCCAGGGCGGAAGTGGTCACAAGGTTCATTCCCAAATGCCTAGGAATCCCTTGAATGGCTTTTGCGGGATACACAGTAAATCTTGAGGGAGAAGTCTTAGTTTATGGCCTAGTGATCCAGGCTTGGATTGTGGTAAATCCTAAGATACTGGTCTTGGATTAGGGCCTAGTAATTCGAGATTGGATTGTGGTAAAGATTGAGAGACAAGGAGACAGAAAATTCCTCAAGGGTAGTGATGGATTCTGAATGGCATTCCAAGTTTTGTTCGGTTGTGATCGGAGCACCTGTTTTGGTGTGATCACGGTTTGGCGAGGGTGGAGGTGGTTTAACCTCTGGATTCCCTTGGTTGTTTTTGTATTGGTTTATCCATGATATCCCACATTCATTCTTGGAATATGGCATGGGGGTGACTCGCTGAAAGAAATATTTGGTCCACCCATGTCTACAATCAGGTGGTATGTGGAAGTCTTGAACTTGGTTGGATTTGCCTATGATTAATGAAAGCTAAGTTCTCTTGCTTTTTCACTTGTTTATATGTGAAATTAATGGTTTGTATATATATGTTATTTACATGGTTTTGTGTTGGTCATAAGCATGGTTAATTGAATGGTTCATGTCATGGTGATTTCATGTAATTACTTGTAATTGTTAAAATGATGGATGCAAGACCTAATTGATGTCATAACAATTCAAGGGAGAAGGTGGTGATCCTTCTTTTCATGTTTCATAATATTTTTCAGTCATTCATGTTTGATATTCTATCCTAGACCTATAGGTTTCATTGATGGAAGTGTTTGATATAATGTCAATCTCATTTAGGGATGGTCAGGCCTATCCCTGAGGTTGATTTCCATTTTATTAACCTTGAATTCCATGAACGCTTGCATACGTCTACTGGGAAAAGTACTTGGACACTGTCTTGCAGGCCTGTGAGAGAATCCACTAGTCCCTGGATGCTAGCATGCCCATAGCATGAGAGTATCCAGAGGTCAAGAGGTATAAAAGATCAATGGGACCTAGGGGCAGGATATCTTAGTGGTGGATATGTCTCCTGGGGGTGTTGTTACTGATATGGAAGGTATGGTTCATGTGTTCCATCGATTCCATTTCCTTAAGTTCACCAAGGAGGTTGAATCCCTTGATAGTGGCCTCTCTCGTCATATGTTTACCCCATTTGTCTAGTTACTTGGGTAGATGTGGGAGGAGGGTGGTTAAAATGTACTATGCATGCCAAAAATAGCAAGGAAATCATACATGCGACTCGATACCTGCAAGTAACCTTGTTGTATCCGCTTGATCCAACTCTTCCTTGCTTGATTGTTTGCTTCCATTTTTCTTTATTTTCTTTCCATTGCCTTCCTTCCTCCAATGCTAGAGTGCTCCAAGAATACTCTTTGTCTGAGGGTATGAGAGAGAGAGAGAGAATAGAGAGAGAGCTCCAAAAATGAACTGAAAGAAGTCTGTGAATTGATCCTCAAAAGCCTTTTTAACAATGAGGCCTATATTTTCTTCAATTTCCATTATTTTCCTTCATTTTTCTCCTCACATGCAACCTATGACCTTTCACCTTCCTTTTCGCCTAATTTCATTTATTTTCATAAATAAAATGCCAATTAATGGTACTTTTCCTTTTCCATTGGCTTTGCCTTTTCCAATTTCCTTTAGCCAAAATAAACCAAATGAACACTTGCTAGGATGTTTTTCCCAACATTTAGCTTGGAATAAGTGTTTGATGACCTTGGTCTTATTTTTTCTTTATTAACTTTATTACATGGATTTTTAGCCAGGGTTGTTACAGAACCCTCCCCTTGGGGGAAACCCTTCATCGATGTTCAATGACACCTATAACTAGGAAGACCACTGAAAATCAAAATATACTTCCCATGGAGCTTTATAACTTAGCTCGTCGTAGTATTTACAATGACATCTTGCTAGAAACATGACAACATACCGCATACTGGAGATTTATAACACATCTCATTATGATATTTACAATAACAACCACATATACTTATGCACATTTTCTTCAACCGTCAAATAAGCATATTATTCATGGAGCTTTATAAATATAGCTTGATACATTATTTACAATAATATACACATATACATATGTACATTTTCTCAACCAACAAATAAAAGGATACGATGCATGCATCTGTAACAAGGGAATCCAAAGGTTCATACCTCCACCCTCAAATTAATATCAGGATTCACCTCCTTCCCAGTAAGTCTAGAATCCACTACCAAAGTCAAACCTACAACCAATGTCTAGCGCTACAATCCTACGCAACTTATTCTCTCAATGAGCAGTTACTGACTCATGGTTCTAGGGAAGACTCCCAACGTGCATCTGATTCCATCTAGAAATACTAATGACCAAAACAAGTCCATCCCTGACTTTCCCTTCTCTACTACACAGTCCCTCGGGTAATCTGGTCATCCCCTTCCATGTAGTCACTCACATTCCAAGTTCCCCAACATCCCCTTTTCCAGGAAATCCATCCCTTGGAAAGGTTTCATCACATCAGAAGGTCCAAAAACCAAGTCATATCCTTGCCTCAAAACCATCATACTGATCATAGCATACTCATGGCAATCAATGGACACCCATAAACAACCAAATGAACACGCACTAAGACCTTTTTCCCACCATTTAGCTTGGAATACGTGTCCCATCACTATGGCCTTATATATTTTTACATGGAATTTTTACTAAGGTTGTTACAAAACCCTCCCCCTTGGGGGAACAATGTCCTGAGTGTTCAATGACACCTATAACCAACAAGATTGCTGAAAACTAAACATACTGCCCATGGAGCTTTATAACATTACTCATTGCAGTATTTACAATGACCACTGCTGAAACATGAAAATCATATTGTTTACTGGAGCTTTATAACATATCTCATCATGGTATTTACAATAATCACATATACACATACACATTTTCTTCAACCAACGAATAACCATACTGTCTATGGAGCTTTATAAACCAACTTGATATAGTATTTACAATAATATACACATATACACATTCTCTCAACCAACAAATAAAAATATATGATACCTTCATCCACAACAAGGGAATCCAAAGGCTCACACCTCCACCCTCAAAGTAATACCAAGATTCACCTCCTTCCTAGGAAGTCCATAATCCACTGCCATAGTCAAACTACATCCAATTTCCAACATTGTAATCTTGCACCACTTGTCTTCTCAGTGAAAAGTTACTGAATCATTTTTCCAGGGCACACTCGCATTATGCATCCAGTTCCATCTGGCAATGCTAATGACCAAAACAAATCCATCTGTGACCTTCTCTTCTCTACTACATAGTCCCTTGGTAAATATAGGCACCCCTTCCATGCAATCACTCACCTTCCAAGTTCCATTGGCACCCCCATCTCAGGCAATCCATCCCTTGGCAAGGCTCCCTCACATCGAAAGATATAAAAACCAAGGCATATCCCTGCCTCAAAACCATCATACCAACCATATCGTGCTCATGGAAATCAATGGACACAATTGGGTACCAATGTCCCACAATGGCCCTGTTCTTGAAGTGCTTTACCAACATATTGTTGCATGTTCCAATTCTTTTCACTACTGCTGCTAATTCTTCCAGTCGATTTCAACCATCTAACCAGGTATTTCCATGCTTCTTGTATCAAGCACATAACTTCCATTAGATTCAAAATAAATCAAAATAACTTCAAATCATACATCATTGGTAGCTTGTCAATAAGGTACACTTGTGATCCAGTTTACTTCTTGTCACGACAAGTCAAACTAGCATCATGTATAAAAAGCATCACATCAGGTTAGCTCATAACCATCATATATCAAAATCATAAATCACTTGTAACATCATAAACCATAATCATAACTCACATGTAATCATCATATACCATAATCATAAATCACATGCATAATAAAACTGAAATGGTATACCGATATGTATCCTCTAATCGATCTTAATTCTACCTTTGTTCTTATTTCATACGCACAACGAATCGGTTTCCACACTCGATAAACACCTAGTTCCTTCTCCTCAACCAGGTGCACATATACATAATGTACATCACACACATACAACCACACACGACATACAACTCCATGCAATACATGCACCTACACCTGACATACAACACATACATCTACACCCAATGTATACAATACAATAAATATGCCTACATACAGTGCATAATGTAACACATACACCTACACCTGGTGTACAACACAACACAATACATCTATACCCGATGTACAACACCACACAATACATGCACCTACACAATGCACATACCTAGTACCACATGCCCTCAACACAACATGTATGACATGCACACAATATCATACGTGCACTAATACCATATGTATAATATGTACACAGTTCCACCTATACATTGCACCACTTGCACAATGTGTGCACAATGTCACATGTACGTGACATCACCGACACAACGTGTACATAATGCCACATGTAGACTACATCACTTGTACAATGTGTACACAATACCACATGTACAAAGTACCACATATACGACATGTACGCGACACCACATGTACACAACGCCACATGCATGACACATACACAGCACCACTTGGAAAAAGCACCACTTGTACAACAAGTACACAGCACCACATGCACACAACACCACTTGTACAATCATGCACACCACACCTCATGTACATAGCACCACAGCTACAACATGCACGCAACACCATATTTACATAGCACTACATATCCAACATTAACATAACATCATTTGTACACAACACCACATATCAAACACGGGCAGATATCCATATGCATACAACACCGTATATCCATCGTCCACACAGTACAATATGTACACAACACCGTATATCCAACATGTAGATAGCTCCATATATACCCAACATTGAATATGCAACATTCATACAACGCTATCTGTACTAACACCCTATACATAATATTTCATAAACAACATGTACACACACTACATATGCACAATATTGCATGTACACAATCATCACAGATGCAACATGTACAACATGTATGACATATGCACAATAGTAATACCACACATCCGAAACCAAAC